>CAUYNB010025239.1:0-52886 GCA_963574225.1 Lagothrix lagotricha | reverse complement strand
ATTCACCAGTACTATACTGGTGGTATTTACTGAACATTGTTTAGAATCACAAAATGTCCTGAGTTCTAATTTGACTTCACTGTAGTCTAAGAGACTGGTTGTTATGATTCCTATTCTTTTGCATTTGCTGAGGAGTGATTTACTTTCAATTATGTAGTCACTTTTAGAGTAAATGAGATGCAGTGCTGAGAAGAATGTATATTCTGTGGATTAGGGTTGGAAAGTTCCGTACATGTCTACTAGGCTTGCTTGGTCCAGATCTGAGTTCAAATCCTGGATACCCTTGTTAATTTTCTGGCTTGTTGATCTGTCTAATATTGACAGTAGAGTCCCACTATTTTTCTGTGGGAGTCTAAGTCTCTTTTCAGATCATTAAGAACTTGCTTCATGTATCTGGGTGCTCCTGTATTGGGTGCACATATATTTAGGATAGTTAGTTCTTCTTGTTGCATGGATCCCTTTACCATTATGTAATGCTCTTCTTTGTCTCTTTTCATCTTTGTTGATTTAAAGTCTATTTTACCAGACTAGGATTGCAACCCCTACTTTATTTTGCTCTCCATTTGCTTGGTAAATCTTCCTCCATCCCTTTATTTGGTTCTATATATGTCTTTGCAAGTGAGATGGGTCTCCTGAATATAGCACACCGATGGTTCTTGACTTGTTATCCAATTTGCCAGTCTGTGTCTCTTGATTGGGGGATTTAGCCCATTTACATTTAAGGTTAATGTTGTTACATGTGAATTTAATTCTACCATTTTGATACTAGCTGGTTGTTTTGCCTGTTAGTTGATGCACTTTCTTCATTGTGTCATTGGTCTTTACCATTTGGTGCATTTTTCCAGTGGCTGGTACTGGTTGTTCCTTTCTTTCAGAAGCTCTTGCAAGGCAGGCCTGGTGGTGATGCAATCTCTCAGCAATTGCTTGTCCAGGAAGGATTTTATTTCTCCTTTGTTTATGAAGTTTAGTTTGGCTGGTTATGAAATTCCAGGTTGAAAGTTCTTTTCTCTAAGGATGTTGAATATTGGCCCCCACTCTCTTCTGGCTTGTAGGGTTGCTCTGGGGAGAGCCTACATGGGCTTCCCATTGTGGGTAATCTGACCTTTCTCTCTGGCTGCCCTTAGCATTTTTTTCTTCATTTCAACACTGGTGAATCTGACAATTATGTGTCTTTGGGGTCTTCTTGAGGAATAACTTTGTGGTGTTCTCTGTATTTCCTGGATTTCAATGTTGGCCTGTGTTGCTAGGTTGGGGATGTTCTCCAGAATAATTTCCTAAAGAGTGTTTTCCAACTTGGATTCATTCCCCCATCACCTTCAGGTACACCATTCAAGCGTACAGTAGGTCTTTTTACATAATCCCATAATTGTTGGAGGCTTTGTTCATTTATTTTCACTCTTTTGTCTCTAATCTTGCCTTCTTGTTTTATTTCATTGAGTTGATTTCAGTATCTGATATCCTTTCTTCTGCTTGATTGATTCGGCTATTGAAACTTGTGTATGCTTAGTGAAGTTCTTGTGCTGTGTTTTTCAGCTCCATCAAATCATTTATGTTCTTCTCTAAGCTGGTTATTCTAGTTAGCATTCCATCTAACATTTTTTCAAGGTTTATAGTTTCTTTGCATTGGGTTAGAACATGCTCCTTTTGCTCAGAGAAGTTTGCTATGACCCACCTTCTTAAGCCTGCTTCTGTCAAATCATCAAACTCATTCTTCATCTACTTTTGTTCCCTTGCTGGTGAGGAGTTGTGATTCCTTGGAGGAGAAGAGGTGTTCTGATTTTTGGTGATTTCAGTCTTTTTGTGCTGGTTTCTTTCCATTTTTGTGGATTTATCTACCTTTGGTTTTTGAAATTGGTGACTTTCAGATGTGGTCTCTTAGTGGATGTCTTTTCTGTTGATGTAGAAGCTATTTCTTTCTGATTTTTAGTTTTCCTTCTAACAGGCCCCTCTGCTGCAGGAATGCTGGAGGTATACTCCAGACCCTGCTTGCCTGGGAATTACCTACATGGGTCTACAGAACAGCAAGGATTGCTGCCTGTTCTTTCCTCTGGTAGCTTCATCCCGGAAGGGTACCTGCCAGATCCAAGCCACATATCTCCTATATGAGGCATCTCTTTGGGTTTTTGGGGATCAGGGAACCTGTTGAGGAGGCGTTCTGTCCCTTATCAGAGCTCAAGTCCTGTGCTGGGAGCTCCGTTGCTCCCTTCAGAACTGCCTGCTGGGCAGGGACATTTAAGTCTGCTGAAGTGGAACTCACAACCACCCTTTTTCCCAGGTACTCTGTCCTGGAAAGGTGGGGCTTTATTTATAATTCTCTAAAGGGCTGCTGCCTTTTTTCAGAGATGCCCTGCCCAGCAAGGAGGGAGTAAGTCACAGTCTGCCTGCAGAGGCCTTGCTGAGCTGCTGCAGGCTCCACCCAGCTGCTGTGTAAACTTCCTTGTGATTTTGTTTACACAGGTAAGGTTAAAACTGCCTCTGTAATGGTGGACACCCCTCCCTCCACCAAGCTTCACTGTCCCAGGTTGAGCTCAGACTGCTGTGTTTGCTGCAAAAAGCTCAAGCCAATCAGTCTCAGTTTGCTGGTCTTTGTGGGTTGGTACCCACTGAGCCAGATCACTTGGCTCCCTGTCTTCAGCCCCCTTTTATCCAGGGGAGTGGGCATTTATGTCTTGCAGGTGTTCCAGGCACTGGCTAAAATGGTTGCCCAGTTTTGTGGTAGAAACCGGTGGCACTGACTAAAATGACCACCCAGTTTTGTGCTGGAAACCTGTGGTGCAGTGTTGTCGGCACTGGCAGGAATCTCCTGGTCTGTGGGCTGTAAAGATCTTGGGAGAAGCACAATATCTGAGCCAGAGTCCTGGAATTTCCGGAAAAGTCTCTGATGGCATCCCTTGAGCAGGAGGAGGACTCCAGTGGTGCCTTGCACTTCCAGGGTGAGGCAGCACACCACCCTGCTTCAGTTTGTCCTCCTTGAGCTATACCTCTGTCCAACCAGTTCCATTGAGATGAACCTGGTCCTTGGTTGGAAATGCAGAGATCACTCACCTTCTGCGTCACTCTCATTGTCAACTGCTCTCCGGAGCTGTTACTATTCTACCATCTTGGCAGAAGTCCTCAACACTTTGTAGGTAATTTTGGAAATTTTTCTTTTTCTTTTGTTCCCAGGTAAAAAATTCAAATCTGTTCTGTCTTTCATCACCAATAGAGCAGATATGTAGTTTCCCAGATAGTACACACTCATAAGTATAAATTTAACGTAGATGTTTAATTATCAGCATAGTTGTAACCAGAGGAACAACAACAAAGATTAATTTATCAAATAGTTAAATAGTCATAGTATCCAAACTCTAAGAATGATTATTTAACTGAGAATGACAGAGTAAGTTTTCTGTTGGGTGAATTCTTTTTCTTTATAATAAGAAAATTTTCCAAAATCTGGCCCTATAATCAAAAAATATATATTTTATTTCTCATGTACTATTTTGCAGTATTGTCATAAGTAAAGATTTTAATGCGAACTTTTCATAAAAGCACATACATCAAAAATTTACTTTAGTCTCCAAGATGATTTTAAATAAGTTTTTCTTGAATTGTATTTGCCTCAGTGGAGGGATCTAATTTTAATTTTCAGTCCTATTATACTGAATTAAGTCTTCCCATGAGAATGCATCTTAGTAAAATTTTTATTTTTATAATTTTATTTTTTTTATAAAATGAAAAATCTGGAAGAAAATTATGCTCATATTTGTGAGTTTAGTTAGAAATCTTTTATTTTTATGGGGTTCTAATCATCTTAGGTCAAAAGTTATTTTTCTGCTTAAATTAGAACATTAATCTATTGATGATTAAAATATATTACATGTATATTAACGTGAGGCATGTTGTTTTTCCTGTTAGAAAATCATTTCTGAGAAATAGAAGAATCATCTTTCACTTAATTCCTTATAAATTATCTCATATTAATAGGCAGTGTCTCAATTACTTTATTTTAACTGTTTGTGAAATATAGATTAATTTAAAATCTCAGTCAAAGCTAATATTGAGTGCTTATATTGGTCATCTGAAAAATTCCGTTAAAAGAAGTGATGAATAGGATTATCATGCAATCGTCAGTGCTGGACCTTGATATAATAATTTTATGTAGATGTTGCTGCTATATTAACAATTAATTTAAAGGGCAACAGAGTTAAGCTCTGTTGGAGAATTTTGCAATAAGCCAAAGCAATCACTAAGAAAAATTAGAGAAGTTAGAAAACAAAACAAACTGAATACCTGATTGGCAGCAATACGGGAACTGTTGAGGGAAACAAATGCAGAAATCAATATCTTAGAGAGTCAGTGGGGAACCTTGAAAGGGTAAGAAGGCTCTCCATCACCTGACTTTCTTCCTCAAGGCCTAGGTTTATTTTCAGTGCTAATCCCCTCAGAGGGCTGCTAAGAGACAAAGAATCAGCAGAAACACAGGTAATCTAAGTAACTAGAGATACCCCAAAATCAATTCTGTGGCAGTCACAGCAGCTAAGAGCTGGATATGAGAGTGGGATACCTATAAGAAGAAAGAGACATGGGAATAGGTCTGAAACTCATATAATGTTTCACCATGAAGCTTTCGCCGGAGGAGGTTAAAAAGTCAAGCCAGAAGCAGCTGGAGGGCAGAGTAGAGTTCTAGAGATTCTTAATGCCAAGATGATGAAAATCAAAGTTCAAAATCTTCAGAGAGAATACAGACAAATACCACAGAATTCAGTTAGAAACCCTGAAAGATTGCAAAAAGAGTAGAGACGTAAACCTGTAAGTAGGTTGACTCTTCTAAAAACTGTAAGCCAAGTTTGAATTGGCTCAGTCGTAGGCTGATAGAAAGTTCTGCCAGCATTATATTAACCTCAGAGATGAGAGTGAACTTCATTCAGAGTCACCACAATTTCTTTTATTCAATTAATAACATTCAATCAATCAAAATATAGTAGGTATGTCAAAAAGAGGGATCAGTTTAAAAAAATACAAACACAATATACACAGATCCATTCATGACTCAGGTTTTGCAGTTATAAAGGATGGTTTTTAAAAATAGCTGTGCTTAATATATTCAAGAAAATGTGTGACAAATGGGAAATTTTGCTAGACACCTTGAATCTAAAATTTATGAGAAAATAATCTAATGCAATTATAAAATTTATAAAAGAACTCAAGAAAAATTAAGAACTATATGATGCCTATGATAGAAGATTGAAGAAAGCAAAAGAAGGAGCTACTTCATCCTCTGTAGAAAGATAACACGGGCTGAGAATGCAGAGGGTAGACACAAGGGTAAATACAAAAAGAACAAAGAAAGTAAGCAGCATATGGGACATAAAACATAAATTTAATGTATGTGTAATTTAAATCCCAGAGGAGGAGACAGAAAATGGAACAGAAACATCATTTGAAGAGAAAATGACTAGAATTTTGTGAAAGTAATGAAAGATACTGAGTCACAGATCAAGGACTTTGAGCTCAAACTCCATGAAGGCAAAAACAGCAACAAATATCACAACTAGTTACATCTTCATAAAACTTCTGAAAACTTAACAAAAAAAGAAAAATTGAAATCAATTAAGATTAACTTCAAAGAAGGAACAGTAAAAGACATAGCTGACTTCACCATAAAAAAATGGAATTCAGAAAACAGTACAATAATATTTTTAAAGTGCTGAAAGACAGTAACTATTATTCTATAAATCACTCTTCAAATGTAAGTGGGAAATAACATCATTTACAAACTAATGTAAAACTAAATTAGGACATATTCTTTCTCCAAGAATATCTGTTCTTAACAGATGGAAACAACAACAAAAAAATGATCTCAGCTGGTAAAAAGATACTTAGAATAAAAAGTAGAGTAATAAAAGGTAACAATGTGATAAATATACCTGAATAATGGCTATATGAAATAACATATTCTCCTCTAGATTTTATATATGTGAAAATAACCCTTACAATTATAATGCAAGAAGCAGGGATGACCAGCACTTTGGGAGGCGGAGGTGGGTGGATGGCGGAGGCTGAGCTTGGGAGTTGGAGACCAGCCTGACCAACATGGAGAAACCCTGTCTCTGCTAAACATACAAATTTAGCAGGATATGGTGGCACATGCCTGTACTCCAGCTACCGGGGAGGCTGAGGCAGGAGAATGGCTTGAACCCAGGAGGCAGAATTTGCAGTGAACTGAGATCACACCATTGCACTCCAGCCTGGGCAACAAGAGTGAAACTCTGTCTCAAAAAAAAAAAAGGAAAAAAAAATATTTCTACTACTGTCTTGGAAGCTGAAAAATAGTAATTTTTAATTACTAAAATATAAAAATTATTAATTATTAGTACTGATTTATTGATAATACTAATGACAAAGCATAGATACATAATGTATTGCTTAAAATAACCATTAAAATGCTATTAAAAGAAACAAGTAAACCATTATAACAGAAAAGTAGAATAACTGAATATTGTGAGTAAATCAAAATAACACCATAAAAACACAAAAGGAGAACAAAAATTAGAAAAGAAAATAAAAAACAAATAGTAACAATGTAGTTAGTTATAAATGAGTTATTCCCAATTGGATTAAGTTTATAAGGAATACAATGCTTAAATTATTAAGACTATCAGAAATTTTTTATATGCACTTCTTACAAGAAGCCCATGATAAATACAGTTATATAAAAATTTTGAAAATAAAAGAATAGAAAACATATACAAAGCAAACACTGCTAAAGGAAATTTAGCATAACTGCATTGATATCAGACAAAATGGAATACAGAGAAAAAAGCATTTATTTGTCTTCCTTTAATGGGAACCTGCCCATTAAACATTTGATCGTAGGAAAACAGTAAATGGAGTTCACACTGACTTATGTAATACTGATTACATAGTACTTTTTTTTCCCTCAACCCCAGTAATCTTTCATTAAAAATTTTGCCTTGTATATAAAATGTCTCCCTTTAAAATAAGATCCTTCTACTCACTGAAAAATGCCTTATATATTCATATAATAAAATAATAAATACATTAAGTAAATATAAACTATCCTCACTTCCTATCTTTCTTCATCTAAAATTTAATTTTTCTTAACAGCCAAACTTCTGCAAACCATATTCTATATGAATTATTTTCATATCCTCACCTTCTATGCACTTTCAACCCATTCCAAAATGGGTTCAAGCCATTGGAAAGTGCTTAATCATATCACAGTGCCCCTCAGCCACTAAATCAAGTGGACAGTATTTAGTCATCTTTTTTCCACCTACAGAGCATTCAAGATTGTTATGTATCATTTCTTAAAATCTTCATATTCTTTTCATGACACTAGTGTCCCTTTCCCTTTATCTTACTGATTTTCTCCAGGCTGCTTTTTTAGCTCTTCATTTTTATACATAGCTAATAAACCAATCTTAGGTCATATCACTGCACATTTCATTCCTTTTTAATATCTTTTTATTAAGTGTGTATAATCATAAAGCCACATCTATTCATTGCTGTTTTGTCAATTGTGATTTTTGCCATGTATTTTGGGATTAAATTTCAATTAATGTATGTATAATTTAAGTCCCAGAAGACTAGACAGTAAATAGAACAGAAACATCATTTGGTGTTGTTGTCTGCAGCAATAATGCATATTAGAAAAATGTAAATATTCCCTAGCTTCAATTACATAATATTAGGTTGATATTACAAAAAAAATTCCAATGCAAATCTCAACATGAAAACATAATAATTCTCAGAAACAAAAGTATATGCATAAAAATCGAATCAAAACAAAAAGAAGTATCTGGTGAATAGAAAAAAAGATTTCTATTTCATTAATTTATTCGACATATACATTTAAATGTGTACTATGTACCAGAAATATTTCTGGGTAATGAATAAAATAAGCAAAGATTTCTGTTCTCATGTGTTAACTGAGAAGATGTGGAAAAATTAAATCTGTGACTTATAGTAAAGTCTATGATTAAGTGAAGTATTTTTAAATAAAATGCAAATATGGAGTATATTGTTATACACTAGAAGTAAGAAAGAACTATCTGGGTACAGATACTATAAAAGAAAAAATATTTACTATGTAATATTTAAAAAATTTAATTGCAAAAATTAGGTAGGGGTGTGTGTGTGTGTGTGTATGCATGATATGTAATAAAAGCATGCTTTCTACACACTATGATAAATCGTAAATTAAAATTCACAGTTTATAGTTTTGGAAAAGGAAAAACCTACCTACAGTTTTATAACTTGATGAAAAATAAAGAAATAGGAAACTATATGAACAGAGTTAATGGAAAAATATTTAAATAACAACATTTTTAAAAATTGCTTATATTAAGAAAACATATGTTAATATTCTGCTATGATATTTTTTCCATTTAGCAAAATAACAAATTTCCATGGCATATTTCATTGATAGATTGGTAGGGGAAATTCTTATAATTATCCATTAGCATGAATTTTGTTCTATTATTCTTAATGTTGATGGATAATTATCCATTTTAATTATAATTATCCATTATCCATCTACATTAAGAATAGCTGAACAAAATTCATTCAAATAATTTTCTCAAAATATATACCCTTGGACATGGTAATATTATTTTCATGAATTTATAGATCAGAATCCTACATACATATATATGTATTAATTGGAGCCTTATTTGCAATAACATAATTTTGAAAACTACTTAAATATTTATCTACAAAATACTAGTTAAATAAATTACAATCCATCCACATGACTGAATGTTAACATATAATTTATTATAGGAACAAAAATATATGATCTTAAAATATATTCTTAAAATGTTTTGCAGGATTATTAGAGAATTTACCATTTTTAATAATCAAGTTATATTTAGAAAAATAGCTCTACAGAAGACATAGAACTTTCTTATTATTATATAGACTTATTGTCATAAATTATCCTTAACATCAATCATAAAATGTCAGAATATCTATTCTTGCTTCTTACAACATAGTAAAATGCCACAGGTGACTGGTACCTTCCCTCAGTGACTGAAAATTCCACCAAATAGAGAGATAGGTATTTCTGAAATTTTAAAAGTGTAACAGTTCTAAAAACAGTCCTTGGGAGTCACTGATGTTAATCTCATGATGCATGTGGGTGAACATGCCCAGAGGTGAGGAGGTCTGCACAATTTGCATGACTTCCAAAGGAAAGAAAAAAAATGAAAATAAATCAAGTGCAAACCCTGATTTTGTACTTCTTGACATTGTGAGATAATTTTTTCTAACGGTATTAATAATTTTGATTTTGAGAATTCTGTTACTTGCAGTGGAACCACCTAAGGTGCTAATTTTGTAAAGATGTTCATTCCTTAATGAAAATTTTAAGAACATTTCACTTTGTTAACCAGGCAAGAGGGATAAGAAGTGGGAAAATATAGTGAAAAGCATGAAATGAGTCATTTAAGGCTATTGTTACTGTCCTAGCCAAAGTATGTAATATGACTGGGTGAGAAAAAGCTTAGTAAATCAGAAATAGGAAACTGTAATTGGTATTTGTTTTGAAATCTATCATAAAATATAGATAAATCAGGGAAACAAATCACAATTTTCATATATTATCAAATATTTTTACAATTAATGTTCTCCATTTTGGGTTTTATAATTCTATTTTACTAAAATTTTATTCCTAATAATTAGTACTTAAATGTAAATTGTGGTACTATACTAGTAAAAAAGAAATATGATTTAGTTAGAGATGCTTAACTCAATATGTAATATTACATGCAGTTAGCAAAAATGTAATACAAAATTATAGATCAGGATAAATTATTCAAGTTGTGATCCTATATGCAAATCCATGAATATAAAAACTGAATTCTGTAAGCATGTCATGTAAGTTATAAAAATATCAAGTGATATACATTCCTCAGGAGAAATAGTATATTAGAAAATTGGAAATACAAATATGTGAAAACTTTAGTCTTTAGTCTTGTTTTCAAACACTAATATAATTAAACATGAGGATACTTTACTTTTCACTTAATTTTAAACAGAGATCCAAATGACAATGTATTTTGAAGCGGGAGCCTTTTGCTATTCTCTTTCAAATGGTTGCTGAATCATAAGAGACAGAAAAAAAGTAATGTTAATTTCAGAGATATGTTCTCTCATTATGATGCCTTAAAAGTTCACTTACTGCATTTAGTTTGTCATTTTAATAAAAGCATCAATGTCTTACATATTCATTGGCTTTCTCTTCAAATAAAGATGTGGACTTAAGCAAGTTAAAGTCAAGTGATCAATTTAAATTGACAATTTAAAGCTTTATCCATTAACTTGTTTTTATCTGAATTATTTGTAGCGTCAAGATTAAATAAAATATACAGACAAATCTCTAAATTTAAAATGTTTATCTGGGGAGCAAGAATTCCAAATGGGGCATACACCTAATTTGGGTGTTGAGATGTTTGAAGAACAAAGAGAAGGTTGAGAGTTCTTTTCTTTTTCTTTTCTTTTTTTTTTTCTTTTTTACTCCTGATAATGATTTTATTGTCATAGGTGGGGCAATAAACAATTAGTCTTTTTCTGACATCCTCCAAAGTAGAAATGGGGAGTGTCCAGTAATTCCAAACAATAGATCAATTCTCCTGATTAACTCAGTGGGTTTTGCACTTCTGTGCACATGTTTCTTTTGAATGTCTTAACTGAAATTTCCATTGCCACACATTTTGTAATTCATGGTATGCATCTGGGATTTTTCCTTTGCATGGTGGATAAACAGCACAGAAATCATTACAACTTTGTTCCTTCTTGATCATGGGAATTTCTGAGTGTTGGCTCCAGGCAGAATCATTTCCTGAAGAAATTGTGATCCTTCCTTTAGGTGTTCCCTCAAATAATCTTAGTGGAGGGAGGTTAACCATTTATGTAGAAGGAGTCTTGGTTAGTTCCTTAAATTTCATAAGAAGATACCAGCCTTCTTGATGATGGATTGACAGATTTTTAAAGTACATAAACTTTTTCTCTCATTCAGAAAAAAAGAACAATTGCACTCCATCCTTATCCTGTTTTCTGGACAGCACTTGTTAAAAGTTCATTTAGGAGAAATTTTACACATAAAGAATTCTCAGGAGATATGCAGTCTATTCATACCAAGGGAAGTGTTACTTGTTCTTTTGATATAAATTTCTTTCGCACTAGGGAAGCTTTGGGGGTCGGCAAGCTCATTGGTGAATGATGGTGCAGGCTACTAAGGAAAATGGGTCTTAGGGTTATGGCTGCCCATTTCAGCAGTGGGCTTGTGGAAAATCAAGTTTTGAGCAGGTGCTATGTGCCTCAGCTGCTTTTTCTCCTGGCTCCACAACCCAGATTTAGTTGGGTATGACATGAATGACCTAATTTGTATAATTAACTGTCATAGTATCTAATAGAAGAGTGATAAAACCAGGAACCATTTATAGCATTTATTACCTAAGCACTAATCATTATTAGGATGGCTGAAATTATTGGTCTAAATTAATAACAAGTTGAGCAGAAGTCATTGTTAACTGTTTGTATGATAATTAATTTGATAATTTCAGTAATTTTTCTGAAATTGTTAAAAATATTTTATTTATTAGCAGGAAATTGTTTAAAATATATTTATATCTAATAAATAATATAATAGGTAGGACACAAAGGATTTTTAGTTCAGTGAAACCACCCTGTATGCTATCATGGTGGATACATGTCATTTTACACTTAACCTAAACCCAAAGATTGACAACAATGTCTCAGTTTAGGTTAATCAGTTGCAACAAATGTACCACCCTGGTGGGGGATGTCAATAGCCTTGGAGGCTGTCATGTGTCCAGACAGAGAGTGTAGGGGAAATCTCTGTACTTTCTGCTCAGTTTTGCTGTAAACCTTAATTTCCAAAAAATAAAGTTTATTATGAACATTAATATTATTAATAAACACCTAGTAGCATCAACATAGCACTAAATGTTAAATGCTAAAATGACAAACTATTTTAAACAAAATATTTTATTTAGCAAATATTTTCTTTAGGCAAATTGAGTGAAAATAGAGAATCATATTTCAGATTAATTAACTTGTTCCAAAATAAAAACAAAACAAAACAAAAAAACACATAACAATTAGGAACAAAAGAACAGTGATGCTGAAAGAACGAAAGCAAGCTCTGACATCAAAAACTGAACCTACGAATATGAGTGAGTTTTATTTTTGGTTTCTTTTAAGTGAGTTGATGACTTCAAATAGGTACTTATATTTTTCTAATTGGATATATTTAAAAATTTTACACTCACTCCTTAGAGCAATGCAAGATAAATATTACTGTAATGAAGAAGTTGAGATACTAATTTATGAAGTGCCACAAAGTTAATAAATACTAATGTACTCCTCAAACCCAGATTCAGTTGGCTGCACAGTTATATTCTCTGTAATTCACGTATTTATTGGCAAAAGGTGTATCTGACAAAGAGATTAATTTATTTATTTAATAAATATTTACAGAGGACCCACTGTAAGCCAGAGAATACAATGTGTTCTGGAAATACATTAAAATAAAAAAGTAAAGGTACATATGATCATATTCTCATCAGTTTTAGACTGCTTATCCTGGTTCAAAGTTGCCCAGTGATGTTGTATTATAACTCAGATATTTTTTCCTGTGGTCAAAACCTACTTTGTACTTCAGTTGTGTTCTAGACCCTGGGCTCAGCAACATTTTTATCATAAACTTTCTGCTGAAACTGTTAACACTACAGTTAATACCCTGCTGGCTTTCATACACCTTGACTTCCATGCCTGATGGACATTCCATATATGCTTGATTTCATAGTTAACACACATCCTGAAAGGCTGGTTTTTATTTCCTTCAAATTATAAAAAATGGCTTTATATATATAAATGGCAAAACGTATTTGACATAAATTAATATATTTATATTCTATTAAGTATATCAAACATATTTGATATAAATTAATATATTTATATTCTATTAATTGTAAATATGTTAGATATAAATTAATATATTTATGTTAATTCATATTAAATTAACCATTTATTTATAAAACATATACGTAAATGTAAATATATATTTGAATATTATAAACTTAATTCACTTTATTTTGAGGTATGTATCATAATAATTTTATCAATTCTCTATTTTTGGCTTTTTTTGTTGCTGTTTTACAACCAACTTAATGTACCTACGTGACATTTCTCCCACTATCAGTAAGTGGGTCGGGTTTCTGGCACCTGGCTCTTTGCATAAACTAGCAATGTTTCCTAGACATTTCCTGTCTATGACTGCCACACTAACGTCTTTTTTTATTACACCCAATGCAGAACATCCTTCTGAGTTAAGTTGTGATGGAATTAAAGAAAGAGAGATTAAGCCTTGAGTCATCACAAGAGTAGTCGGCATTGCTTCGTTATGGAACTTATCAATCATCTTTCCTAATAAAATGGAAACAAGTGAAATTCGGGGATTTAGAGTAGGATCTAGAGACAATTTCAAACTGTCATTAACCAGCTGTGTAATACTGAAAATTTCAACTATTAACAGGTTTAATTTTCTCATTCGTAAATGGGAATAATTATACCTACCACATACTATTCTAATAAGGAAGAAATTAAGCAGTATGTTTAATATGTTTGACATAGTTACCGGAACTAAAATAATAGTCAAATTTCTCCATTTCTCATGCTACTATTTCTCTCACATAAGGTTAATATTCACATATATAAAAACATTTCCAAAATGGGAGGTTGGCAGACCAAAAAAATGACACAACAAATCACTTACAAATAAGTAATCATTTAATGAAACAAAATGGATTTTAGCCATATGAATAAAGCTCATTATTTTTTATAATAACCCTGAAAATGGAAACAACACTGAGTTACCATTTTTCCTCTATTAGACTGGAAAAACAGAAATGTTTGAAAACATCCTCCACTGACAGGCCATTGGGGAATCTTGCCACATTATACAGTACTCGTAAAAATTAAATTATGAATAGTATAAACCTATACAGGGGGATTTGGTAACATCTGCCAAAATTACATGCATTACCATGTGATCCACAAAAGTCATCTCTAGGTCTCTGTCCCAAAGAAATATTAGAATGCAAATGAAGAGTATATTCATGGAAATCTTGAATATTTATGTCACCATAAAACAAAGTTAAATGCCAAACCAATCCCCAACCATTGGTATTTCTAGAAAACAATGAAAGAAATATTTGTGCTTAGTTGGTTGCATAATCACATAGACAGAAAGTACTATAACTGATTTTAAAATACAGTAATTTGGCTGCATACATCTAGTGGAATATGCAATAATGAAAAAAGAGTTACAAAATATCTTAATTTTAATAATATTAATAGTAGCAATAATATTAACTGATATTCTGGGTCTTTTTTGCTGTTTTTGGGGGGATACAGCAAATGAATAATTGTGTTGGTATCCCTATTTTATACAAAAACAATATATTCACACAATAAAAATTCTTTATTTTCATTTCCTACATTACTATATGTCTCCAACAGAAGTTACATATTTAAGACATTTTTTATTCCACAAATTTTAGGAAAATCAATAATACAAGCCTCATTGTTTCATCATATGGAAATTAAAAAGTTCTTCCTTTGTTTTACTCATTTTAACATGGGTGAGAAATTGGTATAAATTTCATATTACAATACATACAGACAGTTGTCAAGACCCTCTAATATTCAAATTCTTTAAATAAGTAACCCTTAGCCTCCACAACTTATTACACTGAAAGTTGCATGCTGAAATATTAGTCTACATTTTTTAATAAAGAAGCTTATACAAAATAAGCAAAGCCTATATCTGAAAAAAGACTTCAAAAAACATATTTCTTCATTTCATAAACAAAATATAATACTTTCATTACAATTTGAGAATGAAATCTGTATAATCCAAAAAAATGCTAATCCTAAGTAACTGACATTTCAAAACAATGATTAATATCAGGAAATATTGGATGATAAAATGTAGTTTTATTTCTCAAAGCTAAGTTTGTACATCTGATTTAGAAAAGGTTTAGTATACATATTCACACATTTACATCACAAGAACTTTCCTCAGTTCTGTTTTAGTACAGAAACTAAAGCATTTATAAGTAATGAATGGGATGCTGAGATCTTCCTAGAAAAGATTGCGCACACACACACACACACACACACACACACACACAACCGTGGATTATTTTTGAAAACTCCCAACCTTTGCTGCATTTTCAAATCTAGCACATTTGGATTTGTCATTTGACTATAAGTAATGGAAGGTACATTAAGGCTATTTCTATGTAGCAAAAAATGTCAGCTAAGAATGATTTCAAAGACTTAAATTTCACATGTTCTAGGAAATTGCTTATATAACAATCAGTCACTTGAAGTTGTAAAAATTCTCTGAAATCACCAGAAAATTGTAGTGTCTTAGGTGGCATATTCATGTATTCCAGATCCACTGTTAACATTTTAGGGGCAGTTTCCCATTTTACTCGTTAGTGCTATTTTTTGAAAGTCTCACTTATTTTTCAAAACTGTGGATGCACACTAACTACTTGAGTGTTTTTTACTTTGTATTATTGTGGTAAAATGCTCTTTTATTTCTTTTTCTGCCCCAATTACTATTTTATATCACATAGTACTCCAGATATAATTGGTATAATATCCCCAATACTAGCAAATACTTAAAAGTTTTAATTTCAACATAGTTTTGTAAGAAAATGAATGATCACTATTATAATTTACGTTTTTCAGTCCCTAAAATGTAATAGGAACTCTTCTATAAATACTAACTCAATAGGTGTATGTTGTATACATGAAGAAACATATACAGTAATTTCATTGACTAACCTGAGAGACTATTGAGACATGTAAAATGCATCCTGTGGTCCTAGAGTAAATGTATTTTTCTCTACAGGCCAACTAACAACACTTGAAGCTTGAATATTTGATAGTTGCAATTTATTAATTTTTAAAATTATTTTGACTGGCCATTATGTGAGCAACAAATTATCAAATGTTTCATAAAAATAAGAAATTATATTGATAGTTCTTGTAACTATTCTGAATGCCTAAAATTAATTTAAACTAAAAAACTATGCAATCACATTAATCTGAGTCTATAGAGTTAAATTAAAAACCTAAAAATGTATCACATATATAATATATATAATCACAAAAGTCTCTAATTAACACAATTTGTGTTATTCTTAAACACAATTATTTACATGGTTAAATAAATATTGTATTCTGTTTAAGATACATTTTAAATATTCAAAATGAATGTTTTGTTTCTATGAGAAAAACATTTTAATTATTTTGATAATTATCAGAAATAAATATTTTATATAATCATATAAAAATGTAGAAAAATAGTTTAAATGTAAATATTATATTGAAAAAAATAACATTATAATTCTGGTTAAGATACCTCTTGTTATGTAACATTAACTATTCTGAAAAACTTACACACATTAAATGATTTCATTTCCATTGATTCTCTAGAAGAGTTATTAGTGCTTACTTTGCAGAAGAGAAAACTATAAAGGCCCAGAGTACTATGTAGGTAATCACCAACTCCTATAACTGGCCAATGTCCGTTAAGTTGGGCAAAATATGATTATAGCAACAGAAGAGGGTAGAAATAGATTCTTGATACTTGTCATTTTCTTGTTCCTTTCAGTTCATATTTGAATCAGTTGAGAGAAATATTTGTGCTCATATATTTTTGTTCCATCAATATCTTCTCAGCTTTATTGAATGAAATATCAAATTTTATGTTACTGAGAAGTTTTAATCCTTTAATAAGCAAGCATTCTACACTATTCTTAGAATGACAAAAGAAAAAATAACTTGTATTTATTTTAAATTATCTCATTATTTGTTTAATCATTATAGTTATATTAATAAAAAGTGTATTTTTATAGTTAAGAAAATATTTCCCTAATCTTAAAATGTACTTTGTTATTTAGCACATCAAATCATTTAGTAATAAAAACAGAAATACTAATATTTTACTGTGATTTGTGTCTGTCAAATGTAAAACTTTCTTTCTCACCAAAATATTATGTGACACATCCCACTCTTATCCTCTAAGGGGCTATGACTACTGGCAGTCAATCTTTATAAGGTTATATAAATACGAGTATTAACTGTTTTCACACCTACCCACCTAAGTTGGATATAATACATTTTCATTAAGAAATATTTTAGTGAATGTGGCAACCATAGCAAAATCATCACACACAGAAACACACAGGCAAACTCTCTCTGGAGAAACCGGCATTTTCACGAGAGTCCTACACTAAATTGTTCCTTAACTGGTCTTTATCCTTATACCCTCTCCTCAGTCTACTCTCAACACTGACCCTTTTCAAATCATCTTTGGGTTGTATCACTTCTCTGCTGACACCGTTCAATGACTATTCATTTCATTCAGACATAATCACAGTCTTTACAAGGGTCTGCAAAGCACTAAGTCATCTGCCCCCACAGGACTTTTGACTCTCCTGCCTTGTCCTCTCTCCCTCACTTCATTCCAGCCACACAGGCTTCCACACTGGCCATCAGGTGTTCTCTGGCTTCTGTCTGCCTGGAATGTTCTTTCTCACAACATCTGTTCATGGCTGAATCCCTCAACATTGTTGTCAAAGCTGTGCTTTAATGAAACCTCTCTTAACCATTCATACTATCATCATTTTTAAAACTGCTTTCTACCCTCCCCTCCAATCTTCCTTACCCTATTCTAATGTAGCATTTATGCCTTCAAAACAAACTATAAAATTTAATCATTTATTGTCTTATTCTGTCCCCCATTAGAATGTATGTTTCACAAGAAAATATTATCATAGTTTTTAAAAATTCATTTATATCCAGTTCTTTCACTCAATAAATTCTGCTGAATGAATGAATGAATGGATAACAGGATTAAGGAGAGCTGGGGATACAGAGTGAATGGAGTCATTGACAAAGTGCTCCTCAACGTTTTTAGTGAGGAAATAACTGATTGTTTTGTTTGTTTGTTTGTTTGTTTCACTTTGCCTTATGTAACCACAAAGATCAAACAGTATATTTGGGTTAAGGAATTTTCTATATATATTTTTTTAATGTAAGTGAAGGCAGCAGAGACATATGCTCTTTCTAAATGACAAATTAGGCCCTTCTGTGCAACCATTACATTTTTCATATTATATTTTCAATGTATGTTATACATTATGTACTTTTTCTAAAAAGATAGTCTGAATTACATAATTGTTAATATAGTTGTATGAGGCTTAGTTTATATTCTGTTGCATACTAATTAAATGTGTATGTGCATTAAATGAAAATAATATTTTATATATAAAATGCTGAATTAATTTTTGAAACAATATACAAATAAGCTTGCATGACTATGCCTTCTGAGGCACAATAACAGAATCACACAAAACCCTCTGTAAAATATAGGACCATGAAATAATGGGAGCATATCATCTTTATTTTTCTATGGCCAACATCCATCATGCCGTTAGTACATAATTTTGAGGGATATACGAGGAAACATATTGAGCCATTATGGCTTTAATGAGATAAGGTAAAACCAACCTGTCTATATAAATTGCTGTATAAAGACAGGAAAACAAGACAATGTAAAAAATAAAACTATTAAATAGTTTTTATTAATTGTTCCTTTTGGAATGTTATAACAATAGCTCAGATGCTACTTATCAATGGATATAGTAATTTGACAATACATGGTATATAAATGTACTGAATTAAAAAATAAATAATAATAATATTCCGTATGAAAACACACCAGACAGACTTCTCTTGATCTTAGAGAGCTATTTTTATAACTGAATTAATCTTGGTTTTATTTTGGAAGAAGTAGAGATAGAAGCTGTAGTTAGTTGTACAAATATGCAAAGCTGTATATACACAGATAAATACAAGGTAGATGGTTACATTTTATAGAATAGTTTAATAATTATAAACAACATTCATAGTTGTGTTTATATAAAATGCAACCCAACTTATTAGGTGAGTTTCAGAAGAAAGTGTTCTAAGTTGGAAACAGGACTGGAATAATTACTTTGTTTCAGGGCTATATCTGAGGCATGATTTAATCTAATTTTTAAAAATCCAGCATTCACAATGCTCTGGCTGCACAAAAATTTAAAAATCAAAAATGAAAATAAAAACCTGGGATAATGAGACAATTTACAATGTAAGCTCAGAGCTTTTGTTTTTTTTCACATTACAGAAAATAGTATGAGCTATAGTATTATGCGATCTTTGGAAGGGTAGAAGAAAAATCTTGTAAATACCGATTTGCCTCAAATTTGGCAAATGTTTAAAACTAATATGCACCAAAAATCAGAGTAATTAGGTAACTTCATGTAGCTACTTAGTATAAAGTATCTCTGATTAGATGGTAGATTTATTTTTCAAATGTTTGTTAAACATAGGAGACAAACTTATCTAATGTTTTCTGTGTCTTATTTTTATAGTATCAAGTCCGAGACTTCAATTGTTTTCATTTTTTTTCTTTTACTTCTTTTTGTTACTTCTTGACACATTCCCTCTCATTGCCTTCCTGTTGCTACTGAGATTCTTTGTCACTATTTCAAGATCTCCCCAGGATATTTCCTTTTAGAGCAGTACAGATTCTGCCAGTCAGTGTTCTCTTTAATTTGCAACCTCTGAGAGAGTCACAAAATCTGGTAATTAAAAGCAATTGAAAATAGTCTGACTCACAGATGCAGCTGGATTGAACTGAGTGGGAGGGTAGCTTAGGTAATCGTTTGCTAACATCTTAATTTACTTTTAAGGAAGAAAGTAAAATCTTATGTTTAATTTACATTTGTTTTTCCCTTTAATTATTTGTTATATCAAATTTTCACTTTTTTAGAACTAAACCTTGTAGAGCTATATAAAAAGTTATTTGTTGTTTAATGTTACTACATTCTCCATTCCTACAATAACGAATTACTTTAATAAATACAGCTTCAGAATCTTCAAGGATCCAAATCATTGCCTATTATAAAAGCAGTAATAATAGTAAGTCCTGTAAAAATGTTAAAGAAAAATAACTTTGAAGAGTACGGTTATTAATGTATTACGTAATTCTCTCTCAAATAGAATATGAAAATGTTATAATTGAAACAAAAATGTTTTTATCCTCTATGCCTTCCTTTCCAGAGTAATTTTATATGCATATGATTTTAACTCTAAGTACCAATCAATCAAGTTTAACAGTTGAATTTTTACTGTGTACTAAAATATATATAACAAAATTACAAGAAGACTATCACACTGGCTAACCATATATTTTGAAAATATGAACAATTTTAGGTTATATATGATGTTTTCATCTTGAATATTACATGAATTCATATGATACTTTTATAAGACATATTTGCGGAATTGATCTCATCTTCTGATACTTATTTCCATGTTATTTTAGCTCTTAAACTTGCACAAATGGCTATTCAAATATCTATGGATTATTATATAAAGATAGCATAACAAATTGGATTTAAAAGAATCTTGTAAGTTTGTTCAGTTTCACCTTGAAAGTCTATACTGGGAATACGTCTAGTGAAAGTGTTATTGAGAAGGCTCAGTGGTTACCCAAATAGGTCAAATCATAAGGTCATATTTACCTTCATGAATTCACCATTATCTTAAATTTGGTCCTGATGGCTTAGGATCTTGATCTCTTCAGTATCACAGAGTGAACTGAAAATAAAGAGGCTAATTCATTTTGACAAAATGTGTAATGCATCAGTGTAAAACCCAGAATATCAACATATTAACCTAAAATAAATTTATTTAAAGAATAGCTGAATTGTCTATGAACCTGTCAGACACTTTCCCCTGAAAAAGTGGCATTCGAAACACAATTACCAAAATGATTTTTATTAAGTAAATTATTAGCAATGGGAGTAATAGATATTCTTAAAGGAATAGTCTCTGTCATAGTTATATGTTATGATTTAGATAGTTCAATTTTGTATCAGTGTCCTACTGGAGAAGTATATTTCAACGAAAAACAATTATCAAAAACTTTTTTTTTCTTCTCAGATCAGGCCAGTAATGTGCTGACATCAGAACAAGGTTCAAGGGTAGCACATCTCACACATGTGCGTGAACACCCAGTCATTATGCTCATGAACTACAAAAAGATCAATCAAAAATATTTTTAAAAATTAAAATAAGTTCTTTACTTGTTTTTAGGTTATTATACTAGGGAAAATATAGCTTATAGCAATATTTCTGAAAACTTTTAAGAAGACTCTGCTCATGCCTTCAGGCTTTTAGAGTCTAAAAAGTTAGATCAAGAGGTTTATGTCCTCCTCAGGGCAAAAAGTTCTGGGGTATAGAGTTCTCTGAGAAATGATTTTAGTTCTGCTACCACTGCATTTTATTATTAATATGATGGTACTGATGTTGCCACTACTGCTGCTGCTGACAATGATGACTATGAAAATGATGCTGATGATGTTGATGATAATAATGCTGAAAACCATCCACCTTGGCTCTTGTTATATCTCTTCTTCCTTTCCTATTTTTTCATGTATGTGTGTTGTTTTCACTCTATATATTTTTTCCTCTTCTTAAAATATATTTGTGTTGTTATCTCTCTACTTGCTTTCCCCGTAATCATGCATGTGAATACACATGCACACATACACACAAACACATGCACACCTATGACTGAAGAGACTTAAGATTTTTTTTCCATTTTTAGAAAACTCAGGGCCTGAAGGCTTAAAGTGTTGCCGCATTTTCACCATTAAACAGAAGCACTTACAGAATTCAAATCCTATCTTTTTGGAAATGTGTGATTCTTAACTTCCATAATATCATGCCTCTTCGAAGTCCAAGAATAGCTTTCTTTCATTAATATTTATCTATTGTTTTTACCAACTCAACTTTCTGACCTTGCAGTCAATTAGCCTGTATAGATTAGGTTATCCAGATCCTTACTCTGATATCACCTCTTTTGAACTCTGAGTATTTCTGAGTGTAAGTAGGCAAGCATCCTGCTGATGTAGCCTCAACACTTCATTATTGATATACCTAGTCTGAATATATGTTTTACTTATATTTTGTTGTCTTCTCTGTACCAGTCTTTTCAGGCCCGGGGCATTCATTTGAAAACCATATTTAAAGTAGTGATGTCTCAGCTACTCATGACTGGATCTTCCTTAAAACTCTTTCTTATATGTCTTCATCAGTTAGGATTGGCAGGAGAGAGAAACCACAGATTTGGACAGAATATATTATATTAGATATTAATTTGAACAGAATATATGTATATTATATATTCTGACATATATAATATATATATGCATATATAATATAATTATAATCATATAATATGTATATATCTGTGTATGTGTAATACATAGAGAGACAAATCTCTGTGTGTATATAATATGTCATATATAATCATATATATAAAAATTAACTATAATGGGGAATAAAAGTAACATGGTAATGAAGGAATGGGAATAAGAGGTAAAGAGAACTTTTCAAAGTAAAAGAATGGAGGGTATAAGGAGCAACCATGCTCCTAGGGCTAATGTAGAGTACTCATGAAAGATCCTCTCTCTCTACCTTTGAGGACTGAGTTTCAGACCTTGTTAAAGAGAGAATCATTGCTGCTCAATGGTTGGTGGAGGATTTGATGGCGTGCCACGTCAGGGAACTTTTTGACTTGCTAAAATTTAGTGCTCAGAACGTTCTAAAAATCTGCTTAGAGTGTTGGAGAATCAAATGACTTGTATTTTATTATTATTATTTGTTTACTTCTTTGTTACCACCCATATAACTTGATACAAATTAATCTTGAGTAGTATTCCTAGCTATGATGAGTAACTCACATCATACATCATCACTCATTGACAACTATACAAATTTAACAAAATATAATAACAACAAATGAATTAAAAAGAACTGATTGGAAGCATTGGAAAATACCTAAAGTACCAGAACTTGAAGGAAAAGACTATAAACACAAGTATCAAATTTGCACTGAAAGCAGCCTTCCCTCAGAGACTAGTTGTCTATTTTATCTTCAAGTTGTAGTGGCTGAGGAGTGAGTGTAGCTTGGAGTTTGAGTTGTTTTCAGCGAGCTGGGGAAACAGACGTTGGAGTTCATGGATAGCACGGCATCCAGGCATGAAGAGACAAAAATATCAAAGAAATGGAGCCCTGGAAGTTGAGCTAGGCCTTTTGTATATGGCTATTCTATGAGAAGTTTTCAATTCCTAAATTGTACCTTTCCATAGCAAAAGGTTAAAACAACAAAGTAAAGATCTGATCAACGGATGAAAACTACACTAAAGTTTTGGCAGTCTCAAAGTGCTAGAATGGAAAAAGTTAAACCTAAGAAGGAGCTCAGACCCCCAATCCACCCAGGTTTATAGTTGATAGTCCTAAAGGAGTATGCCCTAAGAGAAAGGACAAATAAGAAATAGAAAAACTGTCACAAAACTCAGAGTAAAGCTTCAAATATTTCTAGTCTCTGTTGGAGTGAGGTGCTTTCTGTATATGCTATCCGTGTGTAAGAAACAAAGTCTTCTCTGAAGGATGATAATATGATCCAGAGACTTTACAACTATTCACATAAAGCATCCAGCATTTTACCTAGCACACCAGCGAACAGGACTAAATGAAGAAGAATTTAAAAAGACACGGAAATACTCAAATATAAACCAGATATAAATAACTATGATTAAATTATAAGAGAATGATCTCTGTTAAGCCTCTACAACCTGAAATATACATATGTAATGTTAAAAAATAGAAGTTCTAGAACTGTAAAAGTAGCAAGTCACTTGAATTTCATTAATTCACTGCAATGGGAGGGAAAACGGTGGCATTTCCAAAAACTATATTGGAATAATGTACCATATGGAAAAAAGATTACTTCTAATTCATATTATGTACAAAATCAATTCTAGATGGATCATAAACCGAAACAAAAATACAAAAGGTGAAACAATAAATTTTATGCAACTTTATATAGCGATGACATTTGGATAGGTTAATATTTCCTCAACTGAACATAATCATTTGCTGTGAGGAAAAAGACTTATAAATTAGACTTTATTAAAATTTTTAAAAACCTGTTCATCAAAAGACAATTTCAAAAGAATAACTGGAAATCCAAGGACTAGGAGAAGATATTTGCCCCACAAATTACTAACAGAAGTTTTATAAAATACATAAAGAACAACTACAAATCAATAATAAAAATATAGATTATCAAAGATCAAAACAAAATGAATAAATAAAGGCACAGTTTTTAGATATTATCCAAAAGTAATCTTAAGAAATATGCTCAACATACTTACTCATTAGGGAAGCACAAAGTCACAATGAAATATCATTACAAAATATTTGAATGACTAAAATTAAATAAAATTGAAGTACCCAAGTGTTAGCAGTAATATACAGTAACAGGAACTCTTATATACCTTTGGTGAAAGCATTCATTTTTATAACCACTTTGAAATTCTTTAGTAGTATCCAGCAAGATATGTATACTTATGACTCATCAATTAAATTCCTAGATATATACCCAGCAAAAATCTTTATATATGTCATCAAAGATAAGAATATTTAATGAAGCATTATTCATAGCACTCAAAGGAGAAATGATCAAAATTACCCCAACACTAAAATGATAAAGTGGGATGGATAAATAAATTATAATTATTCCCACAATTGACTAGTATACAGCAATAAGAAATAACAACCTATGAACGACGTACAACACAGATGAATCTCATAGACCTTGGTTAGTTAAACAATTCACAAATAGAATATTACACACTGATGTTATTCAAAAACAAGCAGGGTCTATTATGGTGGTAGATGCCAGAATACTGATAACATTTTTGGGAGGCCTAGTGACTGAGTAGAGGCATAAGGGAAGATTGTGGAGGTGTAATATTTTACATCTTAATATAGTTGATAGTTTCACAATATTCTTCTTAAAAGTACAAATAGTATTGGGTGGTATTTATTCATTTTAGTATAGAGATGTTATATTTCAACTGAAAAGATAAGTATAAATTTCCTTTATGCATATATGTATATATGTGTATAAAATTCCTTTACATATACATGTATATATTTTGAGAGAGGGTCTTGTTCTGTCGCCCAGGCTGGAGTGCAGTGGCACAATCACAGTTCACAGAAGTCTTCACTTCCCTGGGTCAAGCAATCCTCCTAGCTCAGTCTCCCAGTAGCTGAAACTATAAATGTTCATCATCACACCCAGATTACTTTTTTGTATTTTTGGTAGAGATGGGTTTTTGCCTTCTCTCATTTCTTAAGAAAAGGTTGATATTAGATACAGAATGAATATACAGATTTCTGTGTTTCGTAATATGTTTGGAAGTTAAACTCTGAGTATTTGGGAGTATATTTATAGTAGAATGCAAATCACTGTATTCCCAAGGTGACTTTTTTTTCTTAGCATATTTACAATACTATCTTATTTCATTTATCAAATTTTGTGTTTCTGAAACAAAATCATGTCACTGGAAAAATTTTAAGAATACCAAGATGTTAATTCACCTACAAAAATCCATCATTGAAAGTTAAATCGAAAGAAAACAGAAATGAATAATGTAGAGAAATTGTTCTTAGTGCTTTCATATTCAGTAATTTATGTTGGTAGGAAAATAGAAAAATGTTTTTAAAAATAAGATTTTTCTATTAATCTCTGATTAAAAATTTGTATGCTATGATAAATTAATGATGGCATTTGAAAATCACTAATTTTAAAGGACAAGGTACTGCTGAAGTTTGAGAGGAATTGGAAGATAGTGTGTCACATTGAAAACAAAATAAAATTTATTTATTTATTTTGAGACAAAGTCTCACTCTGTTTCCCAGGCTGGTGTGGTGCAATCAGTGCTCACTGCAGCCTTCTTCTCTCCAGGTCAAGCAGTCCTCCCACCTCAGCCTCCAGAGTAGCTGGGACTATAGGCATGCACCAACATGCCTGGCTAATTTGTGTGTGTGTGTGTGTGTGTGTGTGTGTGTGTGTGTATTTTTTGTAGAGACATGTTTTAACCATGTTGCCCAGGCTAATCTCAAACTCCTGGGCTCAAGTGATCTCCTTGCCTTGGCCTCCCAATGTGTTGTGATTACACGCATGAGCCACCATGCCTAGTGAAAATACATTAATGTTTTCAATTTTCTCCTCTTGATCCTGTCTTAAAAAGTAAATAAAGAGCTAATAGTCTGTATTGACAGTTATGTACAGACACATTTGCTTTATTATCTGGGCTTGGACTTATTTGTTATTTGTTTCTTTTTTGTTGTTATTTACCAAATGGTAAACAAAAGGTGTACACAATGTACCTGTCCCTTAGGTTGATAGAAAAGTTTCAGATGGCTCCTGTCTTAATTAGAAGGTCACATTATTTACTTACTAGTTGCTTGACAGGTACAACTGGCAGGGACAGGCTTTCCCAAAAATTGTTTGGAGTATAATCTGACATGTAGTAGCAGAGTCAGTTGAGGTTTCAGATTGATGTGTTATAATATGTAAGCACATTTTTAGCTGGTGTTATCATTTATTATCAATAAACTAAATGTACAAAATGTTAATTTTTATCAAAACGTAAAAATCAAGCATTCAAAAAGAGATGAAGAGAATTTGGATTGTTCTGTGGATGTTGATTAGTGGTTTAATATTTTATAATTATACTTTAAACTGTGTGCTTCTTCCTATCAAGAATAAAGTCACATTCAATCTTCTAGTTACCTCCAGGTTGAGCTCATGCTTTTCAGGGATTGCTAAAGTTTGTAACTAATGCTGGCTAATTCTATTTTTTTTTTTTTTTTGAGATAGAGTCTTGCTCTGTTGCCCAGGCTGGAGTGCAGTGATAGGATCTCTGCTCACTGCCACCTCTGCCTCCCGGAGTCAAGAGATTCTCCTGCCTCAGCCTCCCAAGTAACTGGGATTACAGGCATGTGCCACCAGGCCTAGCTAGTTTTTGTATTGCTAGTAGAAATGGGGTTTTGCCATGTTGGCCACCTGATCCACTGGGGCCTTGGCCTCCCAAAGTGCTGGAATTACATGCATGAGCCACCATGCCCTGCCAGCTAATTCTCACTGA
Source organism: Lagothrix lagotricha (assembly GCA_963574225.1). NCBI lineage: Eukaryota > Metazoa > Chordata > Mammalia > Primates > Atelidae > Lagothrix > Lagothrix lagotricha. The sequence continues at coordinate 25,719 of CAUYNB010025239.1, read as the reverse complement.
ATGCTTACTGTATGCTGTCTATTTTGCATGTATTAACTCCTATGTGGCACTATTCATGGTCCAGTCATTCTTTGTATTACAGAAAGTCAAGCTATCAGCTGTACCATTATCCTTTCAATTGTCTGAAATTGTTCACAAGAAGCCTATCAGCTTGTCAAAGTTCATAGCACCACTTGTTAGTACTGGAATCAGACATAGGTGTTTGCGTAACTCACAGCTTATTCTTTGTTAAACTGTAAGAGTGCTAATAGTATTTATTTCACACTGAAATTTTCCCCTGCTTTGTTATGTTGAAAACAAATGGGAAGATAAACATATATTAAAAGAGCGATTTTCTTAAATAGGAGACTAAAACTTATCTCAATCAACTGAATCATTTTCTAACCAAGGGAATGCTAAACTCAAAGGATTTCAAATTAATTATTTTGTTTTTCCTTAAGCTCTAGCCAAATAACAGGCACATTATATAATCGCAATCATTAAAATTCTAGTGAAAGTCCTTTGTAAGTTTTTATATTTCCCACAATTTTTATTTGTTGTTCTAAAATCAATATATTGAAGTTTAGTCATTCTAAAATTTAATTAATAAAAACAATTCTGGCAATGGTGTTTTTCTTTTTCTAATTAGAGATAAACATGTCATAGGTTTCCAACACTAGTTTCCCAATTGCCTTATACTTGTAATTCAAGACATTGATTTTAAAACATATCTATCACATGGACTTCTTAGTAACTAAAAGAAATCAGTACAATGTCATTACAAATTATTTGCTAGTTCTAGTAGTAAGGCATTTGAAAATGTCAATTATTAGCTCATCAATAATTATTTTTGCTCACTTTTTTTAGGTATCTTTCAATATATCTACTGTGTAAAAATTAAAATCAATGTAAAACCCTTACTATTAAAATGACTATCCTCCCCAAATTAATATGATAATTCAATAAAATTTTAAAACTTTCAAATGGTATATTTGATAGAATTTGACAAGCTGATTACATATTGAAGAATATCAACATAGAAATATATCAAAATATGCAAAATATCAAATACATAGGAAGTACATTCATATGGTGCAACATAGCACCATATAAAATTTTAAAGCTATAAAAATTCAGAAATTATGCAACTGAAGCAGGTAAGATAATATGATTATGAGTAGAATAAAGAAAGTGATTTCATGTTTTATGTTTATGTGTCAGTTTTCCTTTTATATAATAGGAAAGTGTATTTGCATGCTGTTTGTACAATTTGAAATTTAAAAGAAATAGTGCTATTTGCTAACATTTCTGAGAGCCTGCTGTACGGCAGGAATTACTCTAGGTGTCTGCAAAGGTCTTGACTCATTGAATTCTCCTAACAACTTTATTGCCTCTGTGTTTCAGAAGGGAAAATCAATTCTAGAAAAATGAACTGCCCAAAGTTGCACAGCATGGAAGTGTCAGAGCTGAGACTTGAATCAGGCTGGCTAGCCACATTTGCTACATTGTTAACCATTACAAATACTGTTTGTCTACAAAGAGTTTGCCTGGGCTGAGAAGGCATAATACCCAGCATATATTATGAACATAATTAAACCAAGTTACAGAAAAAGATATATGAGTATGTTAAAGTTTCCAAAATCATCAGAGTACACGCATACACACACACACACACACAAACACAAATATTACACACACGGAGACAATTTCCAAAGAATCTAGAATAATTTAAAATAATCTAATATATAATAAATTGCTAATAAAAACCCAGACTAGGTTCTCTCCCCATATTACTACAAAGCAGGCTATGCTGGCATCTTGAGGTATCAGCTAGGCTGAGTTCTCCTCTGGAGGATTGGGGGAAGAGTCTCATTGGAAACGCATTCAGATTGTTGGCAGAATTCATTTCTTTACAGTTGTAGGATAAAGGACTTTATTTTCTTGTTGGCAGCTGTAGTCCTCGGCTCCTAGATGCCACTTGTCCTCATTTCCATGTGTTCCATTCTGTCTTCAAAGCCAGCAATGGAGAATTTCTCACGGCTCAAATCTCACTCGTGATTTGAATGTATCTTATTTCACTTTCTCAGTTCACTAAACCCACATTGAGATGGCTCATGTGACCGCATCTGGATCACCCCAGTATTCTCCCTGTGTTAAGGCCAGCTGATTTGAGATCTTAATTATATCTTTGAAATCCATTCCCAGCTGGAAAGTCAGCACACAAAGGTTACCAGGGCTTCAGCTAATCTTAGAGGGAACATCCACACTAGTTACTCCATTAACAATAGCATCAGTGACTGCTTTCTTAACATAAACCCCTTTTTTTGCCCAAATTTCTCATTCACTTTTGAATGGTTAACTACTATTAATGCAAAATTTGGGAGATCCCTTATATATTAGCATATATCACTAACTAAATCAGACATTGGAAACTTGATCTTGGCATTCAAAGCATAGTATGACCTTCCTGGCTATATTGCCAGAATATATTCATTCCTCATACGTGTACAAATTACATACCCAAGTTAATTTGGACCCATGGCTATTTGCTGCCTCCATATATTAATCAAGCAATGTCATCTTCCTTGGATGTCCTTTCTCCCACATGGAAATATTTATTTTCTACCATCCAGTTGTAAGTGCCATCTTTCTTCAGTGACATCATATTCTTTTGCCTTCATTTGGCAGTAATAATTTTATTAGTGCTTTGTTTTACATTTTATGATAACATTGATATGTCATAGATTTGGTTTTGTATGTTTTTCTTTCTCCCGGTTTTATCTCACTTTTTCATGGCACTTGAATATTTCTCCAGTAACTCCCAGAAAAGTGTTTGGGTGAATGCAATAGAGGCATAATAAATGAATGTTTAATGAATATATAAATGATTTAATTAAATTATGAAATAAAATAAAGCTTTTCTTTATAGATGGAAAGATTAGATTTAAAATAAAAATAGAGTTAAGATTGTTTGAATAAATTATTATTTCACTCATTTTTTATTATTAAAGGATATTTTAATATGTATCAGACATGTTAGGATAGTTAAATGTATTTTGGACATAATATTGTGGGATGATTTAATACAGATTAGGTATAATATTCCTAAATTATTTTAAGAAAGCCAATTCTTACCAAGTGAAATTTGCTAGTTTCAATACATTCTAGTTTAATCTACTTTTAGTAGAATCTAGTATAACTTTAACAAATTTAAATGGATTTTCATCCTACATTACAGTTGCCATATTTAGCAAAGAAAAGTACAGGACAACCAGTTCAATTTGAAATTTAGATACACAATGAATAGTGTTCTACTATCGACATCTCCATTATACACACATATAGGTGAAAACTTTATTGTTTATTTTAAATTCCAATTTAGCTAATGTTCTGTATTTTGCCTGGCAATCCAATATTTAGAGCACACTTTTATCTTTAGATTTTACAAAGTTTCTCCTTTTTTTGTTTTTGTTTACTTTTTTAAGATTTGCAAAAAGAAAAAGTTTAAGTATTTAAAATAATAATGTGTTTTTAATGGTGATGGAATTCTGCATATAATTAAGCCAGTTGATTTTTAAATTGTGAACATTTCCAGAGGCAACAATATAGAGCTCACATGGTTTTGCCGTCATTTTCAAATACTGATACATACTTATGTGCATGGAATCTGCAGAAGTTGAAAGATACTATGAGGTATCCTGAAACTTCAAAAACAAACAGTACATACTGCTAATCACACATTATCTAGTAAACACTAAAATTCACTTGTATAATATGCTGTTCGAGCAATAGTATCATATATGTCTAGCATTTCTCAAACAGATTAAAGACACTGCAGCTCCACTCTTGCCTTTCCTGCGAATGGAAATGGAGACTGAGGAGGGCAAGTTCACGTTAGCTGAACTCTGGAAATGCAGAACTTAATTGTGGTGTGGCAGATATTAACATTCTGACATTCAGACGTAAACTTTCAGAGCTTAAAGTGACTCATTTTTCAAAAACATCAAATAAGAAAAACTTCAAATGGATTATTTTAAAGCTTGAATGAGAATATATATGCAAAAATTTCATTAAAATGCACCTTATGAATGTTATTTAATGCAGTAGTGGTTCATTTGCTAGACAGTTGAAATATAACCTCTAATAATTGATTTTCAAATGTTTTTCATGTAAACTGGTATGGGGTACTTAATTTTAACTGTTGTTAAGTAATATTTTGGAAAAATACAGTATTTATTACTAATTCAGATGTAAACATCCTATAGAAATTATCACTCTGCTACTGACCAAGAGGTTTATTAATACAACTATACAAGCTTAAGGTAAATGAATAAGCAGAAAATTTGTATTGTATCAAAATCAATTGTATATCCACTGTGTATATATTGGTTTTTAAACTAATAGGCTCTTTTTTAAAAAGTGATGTAATATTTACAGACATATTGAACAGAAAATACAGAGTTCCAATATACTCCCTCCCTCTGCTTCTTTAAACTCCTTTCAAAACACCGTCCATTAGTGTGATACATTAGTTTTAATTGATGAACCAATATTAATACGTTATTATTAACTAAAGTCCATAGCTTGTATTAGGGTTTAATTTTTGTGTTATACTGTTGTATGCATTTTGTCAATTGTAGTGTCATATATCCACCATTACTGGATAATGTGGAATAGTTTTGCTGCCCTAAACATCTTTTGGTCTCTACCTATTCACTTTTTTCTCCCTGCCCCTCCCTGCCCTTTATTTTTATGTCTCTATACTTTGGCCTTTTCCAAAATGTCATATCATTGGAATCATGCAGTTTGCAACCCTTTCAAACTGGCATTCTTTCACTGAGCTGTATGCATTTAATACTCCTCCATGACTTTTCATGGATTGATAGCTAATTCCTTTCATTACTGAAAATATTCCATTGTATGAATGCTCTACAGTTTATTTATTCCAAGTTTTATTAAGCATATGTTAATAAAACTACTATAGACACTTACATGCAGGTTCTTGTGTTTGAAGGTGAGTTGTTCATTAAAGTCTTCTTCTACTTATTAATTGCATTATCTGTTTTGTTTTTGTTGCTTTTAAAGTTCTTGGTATTTTTTTATAAACATTGTTTATCAGATATGTGTTTGTAAATATTTTCTTCTAGTTTATCGCTTGTCATTTAATTCTATGATCAGTGTCTTGCAGAGCATAAATTTTTATTCTAATTTAATGTGTCAATTATGTCGGGTCTTTGCATTTCCATATAAATTTTAGAATCAGTTTTTCAACATTCACCAAGTAACTTGTGATTGCACTGAATCTATATTTCAAATGGTGAATAACTGAGATCTTAACACTACTGAGTTTTTCTTTTTCTGAATATTTAGTATCTTTCATTATTAGAAAAAATTTCTTTGACTTATTTCATTAGAACTTTACAGTCTTCATCAAAAAGAATTTAAATATATTTTGTTAGATTTAAACCTAAGTTGTTCAGCTTTAAAGCTAATATAAATGGTGTTCTGTTTTAATAATATTTTAATTGCTCATTGCTGATATATAGTAAACAACTCACTTTTGTATGCCACAATTGTATTCTGCAACTTTGCTATAATTGCATATTGGTACTCAGAGGTTTCTTTCCAATTGTTTGGGACTTTATAAATAGACAATCATGTCATCTGTCAACAGTTTTATTTCTTGCTTCACAATCTTTCCCTTTTATTTTCATGACTTGTCTTGCTGAATCAGCTAGAGATAATAAGAGTGGGCATCCTTGCCTCATTTCCTGTCTTAAAGGGAAAACATCTAGTTTCTCACCATTAGGTATAATGTTACTGTAGGTTTTTTGTGGATATTTTTTATCAAGTTGAATAAGTTTCTCTCTATTCCAAGTTTGCTGAGAGGTTTTCTTTTCCTTTTTTTTTTTTTTTTAGATCATTAATGGGTATTGGATTTTTTCAAATACCTTTTCTGTATCTATGGATTTACTCATATAATTTTTCCTCTTTAGCCTGTTGACGTTATGGATTAAATTAATTGGTGTTCAAATGCTGAAACAGCCTTGCATACATGGAATTATGGATATTTGTTTTTAAATTTGTATTAGTTGAGTTTTGTGAACTACTTTAATAATTGATATATAAAATCTTTAAAGTATATTTGGGTTGTCAATTACACAATCTGGACTCCCTGCCCCAGATGGTTCCAGTTGAACTTAATAACACCTTTATTTAGCAAAAATTTTCATTGAGTATTTAAAATATGAAGCATGGTAGTAGTTACTAGTAATGCATTAGTAAGTAAGAAATAGTACTGAAAACTTACCTGAAGTTTTTTATGAAGTGCAGGAGAGAGAAGACGAACTAAAATTTCTACAATGCTATGGAAGTTTTTTGAATAGTACATAGATATCTTCAGAACCAAATGAGGCTCCCAGAGATTGAGATTAAATTGAGCCTGAGGCACGTTTCTGAGGTAAATGATTTGTATAAGGAAGAAATAAGACACAAAACATTTAGATGTGAAAGTGCATCCTCATTTTGTAAGAACATACGTTAATGTGTGGAAGGAGTTAAAAATAAACATAAAGATGAAAAGAGATGAGAATATACTGATGGTGGAGTATGGAACATGTCTTAGATAGATTTGTCTCTCTAGTTTATGAGTTAGATTTTTTTTTTTAAACTAAAAAAAGCCACTAAGGGTTAAGGTGGTAAGCATCATGTTCATAGATGAATTAAGAAATATTAACTTAAAAATAGAAATATCCTTCAACCCAATGATCCCACTACTGGTTATATACCCCAAGTAAAACAAATTGTTCTACCAAAAAGACACATGCATGCCTATGTCCATCACAGCACCATTCACAATAGCAAAGACATGGAACCAACCTAGGTGCTCATCAATGGTGGACTGAATAAAGAAAATATGGTACATACATACCACAGAATACTACACAACCATAAAAAAGAATAAAATCATGTCCTTTGCAGCAATATAGATGCAGCTAAAGGCCATTATTCTAAGCAAATTAATGCAGAAGCAGAAAACCAAATACCACACATTCTCACTTATAAGTAGGAGCTAAATACCGGGTATTCATGGACATAAAGATGGCAACAACAGCAGTTGGGGGCTACTATAGGTGGAAGGGAGGGAGGGAGGAGAGAAGGGTGAAAAAATTAACTATTGGGCACTATGCTCAATATCTGGGTGATGATATAATTCGGACCCCAAACCTTAGCATCATGCAATATATCCGAGAAAAAAAAACTGCAAGTGTACTTTCCGAATTTAAAATAAAAGTTGAAAAAATTATATACATTAACTTAGATAAAATTTATGAGATGGATTTTGATTCTTCACCCTAGATAAATCGCCAGTACTCCAAGGTACACATATGGCTTCAACAAAATCAATAGTAGATTAAATTTGGCCTCTATGTCAGTAAAAGGCACTGGAAAAATATTCAAAGCACTACTATAAATGACAGTAATCTCTAAAATTTATAATCCTGTTAAAATTAATGAATAAATATAAACAAGGAATTTATAAATACAGAGATTAAATATATAGGATATGAAATAATCCAAGGTTGGCCAGAAACACTACAGTAGGTTGGAAGATAACAGGAGACCTAGAATAAAATTGAAGAGAAAGGAGGAAATCACATAGAATAAGACTGTTCAAACCTGAAAAACTAGATGTTTAAGATGGTGGCTCAAAGAATACTATATTCATTTATTTACCTATGTGTTCAATCAATCTCTAATTCAATTAATATTTATTTCACAAGTATCATGAAAACAGCTGCTTAGCGAGGTGTTAGAAATTTAAAGATTCATAAGCATATACCTCTAAAATAAAGGTTCAGAGACAAAGCCACCAATCATTAATCAGAAAAAAGTATTAACACACATGGCACTCATACAACAGGATAAATAAAGCATGGAAAAACTCCAAAGAAGAACTTGGAAAAGTTGATATACTTTGTTAAGAATATTAATGGCTAAAGAGCCATCAATAGTAAGCATTTTTTAAAGTAAAATGGTGGTAGAGGGGGACAAATGGAGTGAATATAGGGTGTAAGGAGACAAATAAATTTTCACTTACCACTAGCATGGCAAGCAGAAGAATGACAAGAAGCAATATAGAATCAGGTAGAATAGGCAACTTTTAAAATTCTTTGTAAAACAGAAATTTTGCCAATGATATTTGCTAACATCTAGGCTAGTGCAAAGGTGGACCGGGCAAATCATCTCTTTGATGATATTCATACTCTTTTTCTCCAACCTAAATTTCTCATAATTCATATTTCCAATAAGTTACTGTTAAATGAACTTGTTTTTAATGCCAAAAAACCACTTTTTGAATTTTAAAAAGTACTTCCAAAGAAGTTTTAAAAAGAAGAAAAAGCAACACAACTGGTAATAGGAAAGTAGTAAGGCTTCTGCCATTTCACCAGTGCACTGCAAAAGTATAATGAGACTGTTTTTGTCTTTTTTCAAAAAAGTAAAATGAAGCCACATAAAGAATAAGCTTGATGAGTATGTTAGTGAATTATACATATCCACTGACTGGACAGGGGATGGCCAGATATCGGGTTAAACATTCTTTTTGGGGTGTGCCTGTGAGGATGTTTTCAAGAGTTCAGGATTTGAATCAGTATACTGAATGGAGCAGATGGCTCTCCTCAATGTTGGTGGATGTTATCCAAACTGTTGAGAGCTTAAATATAACAAATACATGCAAAGGAAGGTGAATTCATTTTCAGCCTGACTCCTGTTTGAGTTGAGACACTGATCTTCTGCCTTCAACTCTGTGTTGTCAAGCCTAGAGATTTGGACTGGAATCTATACCATTGGCTCTCTGGCTGCAGGCCTTTGAAGTAAACCACCAGTTTTCCTGGGTCTCTAGTTTGTCAAAAGCAAATTGTGGATCTTCTAAACCTTAATAATAGTGTGAGCCGATATTGAATAATAAATCTTTTTTCTACATATCTGCATACCTACCTATCTTCATCTATCTATATCCCTAATAAAGGGATGTTGGAGAATCTGCATCCAATTGTGTTAGGATTTGCAATTGGGATGCAGATTCTCTAATATCCCTTTTCTATCTTCCTTCATTGCCACCAGATCTATAAAAAATAACATATTCAGGATGTTCCAGGAGAGAAATTAGAAGGCCAAACTTACACAGAATGGTTTACATACCAACATAAGTACAAGACAAAATCTCTTTCCAAATTTATTAGCATCAGGAATCTAGGAATTGTGTGTGGATATTTTGAAGTGGCTAGATGGAGAATGAAATAAGATAATTGTATATTGGAATGAATAAATTGGGTTTGAAGAAATTTAGGAATATATGTGTTAGTTTGAGAAATTAAGAGTGGTTTTAACTGCTGTTTGATTTTGTGGACTTTATCTAGAAATCATTGGTGGTTTATTAAATATGAAGTTGAAATTCCAGAAATATTATGATAAAATATAAAGAAATATACTCAAACACTTAGAGAATCAAAATGTTGGAGTTGACAGATCATATGTGATAAACCGTTTGCTTCCTAATTATGTCCCTGAGAAATCCTAGAGAATACTATTTTCTATAACATTGAAAAATATTTTCATAAATAGAATACCAATCTTGAAATTCCTTGAAACTGTCCTATTTGTTGCATAGGAAATGTTACCAGTGAAATTTATTCACTGTTTTGATTTCATTGATTAATTTATCTCTGGAATCCTAAACAAAATAGTTTCATGTATCTTGATTGCATACTTGTACATGGTGAATGTCATAGAACTATACACACACATTGGGTCAATGTCAAATGCCTGCTTTTGATATTATACTACATGTAATATATATCTAGTGGGGTGAAACTGTGTGATAAGTACACTGGTCTTTGCTATATTATTTCTAAATCCCCCCAAAATTACAAATTTTGAAACTGAGGGAATTGCCATAGAATAATTTCTCAGGCCTACTGAGCCCTTTATAAATCATTTATCAACTGAACCTTTGAAGGCTCTCCTACTTGCTGGTGAATTACAGTAGAATCTTGTGTTCCCAGGAATTAGTGTTAACTCAGAGAATGTTGTCAAACCTCCCTCAAAATGTGCTTTTCCCAGTGAACACTCTCTCTGAAAAGTGGTTGTAAGTGCCATTAAGGAAAACCAAAAGGAAGATGAACTTATGAGTTATATCAGGGTGTTTCCAAAATACAACCCAGTCTCGGTTACTTTCAAGGAACTCTGTATCTGGGAACTGACTCAGTAGTGGGAATCATATCAAGGGCCATTTAAGATAATTTAAGTTAGTCACTAGACTTAGAAGGTTCCCACTTATCCCCTGGAGCCCAGTTGAATGGATCAAAGGCCATGTTAGTGGCACTTAGTGAGTCCATGTCCTAATACTATCAGTAGACTAGCACCAAAGATTCCTGAAGTTGACATTTCAATAAGTACAGCTATGCTTACTGTTAGGGTAATCAAGGCAACACCATTTTAGCAATATTTAAATCACTAAACTTCTAATAAAACAGATTAGACTGCATTATGTGGTTGGGCCTTATCCAATAAGCTGAAAACCTTAAGAATATAAAACCGATCTCCCTGAAAGAAGATGTTCTGTTATCAGACTGCCTTAGGACTTGGGGTTTCATATTAGCTCCTGCTGGAGTTCCAGACTGCCAGCCTACTGTTCAGATTTTGGACTTTGTATAATATAAGCCATTTCCTTAATATAAATCTCTTTAGATAGATAGATAGATAGATAGATAGATAGATAGATAGATGATCGATAGATAGATAGATAGACAGACAGACAGACAAATAGATAACCTACAGTTCACATTTGACAGGCTTCCAAATTAACTGCCTGGGCAAGGTCCTAGGATTCATGGTTTACATCATGTCTCTGAGTAAAGAATTTTATTATGAATCCCTCAAATCTTACTGTGAGTTCTTCAAACTGTTGACAGTGATTAATATGTAACCGATCGACATTTTTTTAAAAAGCAATTATTTGTTACTGAATCAAACATCTTTGTTCATTTGTTTTTGAATTATGAAATTTTAAGATTGTCTTTCATGTAGAACATTTTGGCCTGCAGGTTGTAATCCGTATCCAATAATTGTAACCTCTGTATCATACCCTCCAATAGAAAAGGACAACTCCAATATAAGGAATCCCCTTCTCTTTTTCTAAACTTTTTTATAAAAGCATTCCAACTTGTCACAGAATTTGAAACATGCCAGACTTTGTTGATGTGTTTTCTTGGATCAATGTTTGCATTTGGCTTCTAATAAACTTTATCAACTGTGATATGAGTGTGTCTGTATGTATTCTCCTATTGGTTCTCTTTTTTTTTTTCTGGAGAATCCTGATTGGTCTAGTCTAATCATATGAGCCCTTAATAACAGAGATCTTTCTCTGGCTGGTGGCAAGAGAGATGAGCAAAAGTGGAGGTCAAAGAGATTCAGAGTGTGAGAAGGACTTCACCCATTCCTGCTGGCTCTAAAGAAATATGAGGGAACTATGAGCAATGAAATGTGGCAAGGATCTAGAAATTGAGAATAATATGTGCTGGCAGCCGGTATGTCAATACTACCTGTCCATAGAGCTAAAATTGGCCGACAACCTAGTTGAGTCTGGAAATGGACTCTCCCAGTTAATTTCTAAGAGCTCAGACTTGCATACACTCGATTTTGACTTTGTAAAACCCTGTATAGAGTATTTACTCAAGACTGCCAAACATCTCACTTACAGAACTAGGATAATAAATCTGAGCTGTGTTAAGTAGCTACAGTTTTGGCAAATTATTTCTCATAAATTAAAAAAAGTAATAGTAGGCAATCCAAATGTCACATTAAAATGTCTACAGTTCTAATTGTCTGAGATGTATTGAGGTACAATACATACCCCCAATAAGGACAGCTAAATTGGTTCCCTCATAGCCTTACTCACCCAACGTGAATTTGGCTCATTGAAGGCACAGTTATAGCTTTGTGAGAACCCTGTCTCTCAAGCTTGGGATGCTGTCCTATGGGGTGAAATATACATTTTGAATGAGTGACCATTATATGGTTCCAGATTTCCCAAAAGTAGGATATTAAGGCATTAATATCAAAATATATGCAGGAGTAGAATAATTCCCTAATATATACTAAAGATCTACTTGCAAATATTTGATTCTTACACGTGCAATTCTTGCAGTGCCTTTCACTGAAAAATTATACTACTGTTCCATTTAGAAAGATACAGAAGAGCCCAACACACCAATTTTAGTTCTTATTCAAATAAGGAAAATGGGAAATTTATTGTTATTTTAGCTGGATACATGGATTCTTATTACCAAGAGAAAATAGCATTATAACCACCTAATGTATTCACTGAAGCTGATACCTGGAATTCAAGTGATCCCCTGGGCTATATCATCAAACTGTTTATCTATTAGTAAAATTAATAGAAAATTACACTTTAAACATATGGGCATGACTACAAAAAAATTTATGAGTTTTAGTCAATTCAACAAGTAGCGCACTCTGACCACTGAGGTTTCTGTATAAAGACAAAGATAAATGGGTGGGTTAGTATAAGGAGGAAATTATGAATATAAATTATTGATTGAGGCTTATTTCAGAAATGAAAAATGTAGGTTACTTTATTTATGTACATATTTATATTTATTTATCAATTTTCTTTTTTTTCTCTTTTTCCTCTATAATTTTATTCAAGGTTTGCAAGTTGCTGTTAAAGTGATTCTTTCTACTTTCCAGTGTTACAAAATTATGACTGAACATGGGGAGGAATGAAAATTAGTTAGAGACAAAGATTGTGACCATTGAAACATTATCACTTTCATTTAGGAAGAGTGTATTTCATTTTATAAGGCAATTTTTATTATATTGGGCAAGAACATAGATTTTTTTGCTATTATTGTTTTTTGTATGATTGATTATATCCATGGATATTGAGTATTCAAAGAAGTAGAGTTGAGTTTTCACAGACGAAAAGTGTATTTTGTGGATTATTTATTCAATATCTGTTCCATTGCCCTTCAACCTTGTCCTCCAGGGAAGCTGTATTTCTCAGACTCTTTTGGGACTAAGGATGTAGATGTGGCCTAGGTTAAGTCAAGCAGTAGCCCCAACATAAAATGTGAAACAAAGGAATGAGCACCATGGAACACTGGATGTGAATTTGGAGATGTATATTTCTTTTAAGCACACTGTTAGAACTATTTGTTTCTTTTGAGTCGATCTGGTTAAGGGTGAATGTTTGGTTTATAGCATCTTATGTTTCAAAAGGAATAATGTGGCAATAGTGGGTTTTCTCTTAGTAGAGTCCTGTGGGATAGAAGGGTATTTTCCTTAGCTGTACTTGTATTGACACTGTAGCCTTGTATCTGATTTTCTATTCAGATAGATTACTTAAACTAATTGCATGCTTTCTGCTAAATCTATTAAGAATAGATACGGTTATCTGGAACCAAGAATCTAAACTTCATATGGCGAAAAGATTTTCTATATAATAATAATTGAAAAAATTCTCATTCCAGAAACATTACAGGGTGAAGAGACTTTCAAAATAATTTTGGTTCATGCATACTTTCCTATTTTTGCTGACTTTTAAATTTATTTATCTTCATCCAACCTTTTAGTCTTTCCCATGAATTAAATGCACCTGGCAACCAATTTCCAAAAAGCAATCACATAACAGCAATTTATTTTTACCATTGGATTCAGGCCACAGAGTAATCACAGGAGCAATTTCTTTCATTTTTCTAAACAATTATAGCTGCTCTTGCTAGAACTATTACAGTTAAAGGTCACTGGTTATTTGTTATAATGTCTCTCTTTCAGAGGTATATTTCTCAGCCATTTTAATTTACTTGAAATTTACAACTGATAGATACGTCTGGGTAGGTAGTTTTTATTGGAAATTTCCACAAATATATTTATTTTCAAAGAATGTAAAAAATAACATCTGCTCTGAAGAATAGCAGTTAGTATGCTTCAGTTCATGAGAATTTGTGCTTTTTGTATTTCAAAACTATATATTGTAATGAAAAGTCAGTCAAAATGCAGTCCTACTTATTTTAATTAAATTCTTATAATAGAATCTACACATTTTTATAAGAAAATTCTTACTTAAAAGGGATCTTAGGTCCATACAAATACGGTTGGGAAATAGAAGAATTTTTACTGGATATGAGCATGGTGATGCTTCATATTTCAGAACATGTGTCTACACACTTTACTATCTCAGGAGTAGGATATAGTCTGGATTTGCACCATTGGGTTAAATTTTCCTAATAGTTGGGCACTGGAGATTGACTATATTTCTCTGTGCAGTAAACATATAGAAGAATAATTATCTCAGGTATTACCCGGCCATATAATAATCTTGTCATTTTCAGCAGAAAATAACTTACTTTTGAGTATCAGAGAAAGAGTGGTGGTTTTAAAACATAGTTTTTAGTGCTATGATGAACAGTGTGTGTTTAATTTTATGTCCAATTTCTGTATTACTGGATATACAGAGGCACACATACATTTCATACATACATATAACGTGTATACATACTGTATATGCATGCATTAAATTTATTGTATTTTTCTATGTATCCTGGGACTTTGCTGTGTAGAATTATTAATTCTAATCAATTCTCTATAGATTTTTTTGTGTTTCCTATGCTTCTATTAATTCTGCTAATAATGATTTTTTTCCCCAAGTCTTTCTAGGTTTTCTGAACTGTTATAGAACCTCAAATAAAATACTGAATATATGTATTGATTACAAACTGCAGTGAAAGCTTTAAATATTTTACTCTTTTTTGCAGTTGGTTTTCTGTTTATATTTCTAGCAGATTGGGAAATTTCTTTTTATATTCCCTATTTAGTAAAAATCTTAAGTATGATAGGTGTTTAAAGTTGTCAACTGCTTTTTTGAATATTATAGGGTCATGTGATTTTATTTTACTATCAATGTAACATTTTGAAGAGATTAATGGTATTAATTATAAATTGTTAAATGTTGGATAGTACTTCCATTTCTGGAATAGTCACAACATTTTCATATTAATGAATTTATTTGATAACATTTTGTTCTATTTCAAGAAAGTACTATAAGTACTATGTGTCTGTATAGTTTTACTCTCTTATAATGCTCTTATCAGTTTTAGGTTACAGAGTTTTTAAGACTTTGAAACATGGGGGTGGCCAGGCTCATGTCTGTGATCTCAGCACTTTGGGAAGCCAAGGTGGGTGGATCACCTGAGGTCAGGAGATCAAGACCAGCCTGGACTACATGGTGAAACCCCATTTATACTAAAATACAAAAATTAGTGGGGTACAGTGGTGCACACCTGTAATCACAGCTGCTCAGGAGGCTGAGGCAGGAGAATTGTTTGAACCCAGAGGTGGAGGTTGAATGAGTCAAGACTGTGCCTTTGCACTCCAGCCTGGGTGACAAAGCAAGACTCCCTCTCAAAAGAAACAAACAAATAAACAAAAAACAAAAGAAAACCTTGGGCTTGAAGTCCCTTTTGGTTTTTTCTCTATAAAGAGTATGTAGAAGATCTATGTTGTAATTTCCATATATTTTTAGAAGAATTAACCAGCCTATATGAGCTTTGAATTTTATTTTTCAAATGCATTTCAGGAAGGGATAAAATTATTTTAACACGTATTAGTCATTTTAGATTATCTATTCCTCTAATTTCAAAGTTGAAATTTAGAAAAATATTAAATTTGTCAAAATATTCAAAATTATTATTATAAAATTGTATTTGACATCCTTTTATTGTATAATGTGTTTTCCATTAATAGTGATGTTCCTGAATTATTTATATGTTAGGATTTTCTTCTGTTTCTCTCTCATCAGTCCAGTAGCTAGAAATTTATAAAGTTGTTTTACATTTAAAAAAAAAAAAAACTTTTTGTCCTTTGATTTTTCTCAATTCTAAATTTTCTTTCTTTATATTTGTTTATTTTTATGTTTCTTTTTTTATTTACTTTGCTATTCATTTAAAAATATTTAAGATGGTAGCAAGATTTTCAACTTATATTGTCTTAATACAGGCATTATTGCCTACAAATTTTCTTCTAAGCACAATTTTAACTGTAATACACATGATTTTGGACTTTTTAAATTTGTTGTTTGTTTTGATAACTGCATTATATTTATTCAGTTGAGATATTATATGAAGTTCTGTTGATTGCTGAGTCCCATAGATTGTTAAGAAGCATATTCATTAATGTATTGCCATTATGAATAAAATATAGTGAAACTTTTCCCCTTAAATTTTATTTAGTATTTTACAACTTAATTCCACTGTGACTACTAAACATACTTTAAATGATTGTAATCCTTTAATATTTGTTGAAGCTATTTTTAGGGGTCACAATAAGGTCAATTCATGTAAATTTTCTATAGTATATTAGCAGTAGTTTCTTTTTTGTTAGTTGCTGCGTCCTATAAATGTTTACTAAGTCATTTGTTAATTTTAATTTACAGATCTTCTGTAACAATATTGAGAGTTTTTCTTATTAAAAAAAATTATCCATTGAGAGAATTGTTTTCAAATCTTCTACTATGGGCTGGGCGTGGTGGTTCATACCTGTAATCCCAGTACTTTGGGAGACTGAGGTGGGAGGATGGCTTGATCACGGAAGGTGGAGGTTGGAATGAGCTGTGATCGTGCCACTGCATTCCATCCTGGGTGACAGAGGCCAGACTCTATCTCCAAAAAACAAAATCATCTATTATGATTATATAGTTAATGATTTCTTCCCTTCAGGCTGTTCATTTTTAAAAACGTATTTTAGAATAATAGTGGTTACACTGAAATTTAGAAATGTGTTATTTTCCTAGGAGTTTGATTCCATTTTCATTATGAAAAGTTTTTCTTTACTGTTAGTAGTGTTTCCATCCGTAAAGTTTACTCTGACTACTATTAAAATAAATGCCTTATGTTTTTATTGGTTACTGATTTCATGAAAAAAATTAGATTTAAAACTTTCTATATGCTTAATATTTGCTTATGTTGACTATAAGTCTCATATAGATGACTTTATATTTTTTATTTTATTTGATGTTTGTCTTAATATTTGCTTATGTTGACTATAAGTCTCATATAGATGACTTTATATTTTTTATTTTATTTGATGTTTGTCTTTTGTTTACATTCAATGTTTATTCTTGGCATACTTGTTTTTAAATCTACTTTCTATTTATTTGTTTTCTATTTTGCTCACTTATTGAAGCTTTATTTTCCCTATTCATTTAATTTTTGAATATATATATATTCAAAAAAGTATTTTCAAATAAAATCATATGTAATAAAATTATGCAAACACACATGGCTATATGTGATTTAACATTTTCTCAGAGTTAAACTCAAGGAATGTTACTGTTTTATCACTTTTATAGTAATATTTTCAGTCTCTGTTTGTTCATCCACAAACGCACAATGAGGTAAAGAAAGATAATATTTTAGGATATATTAATGATATTTATAAAATCTTTTAAATAATCTCCACTTTAATTAACACGCACCAGCTCCTCCTTTCCTTTACAACAAAAATTACTTCTGAAAGAATTAATATACTAAGTCTTAAGTCTGAATTATCTCTTAAAAACCATTTCCATTGGTTTCTCTGTTTTACTGGTTTCTTTAATTTTTTTTTCTTTTTTTAAGAAATAAAATGCACATTTTAGAATGGATGTGGTGGCTCATGCCTGTAATCACAGAACTTTGGTGGCCGAGGTGGGTGGATCATCTATCACCTGAGGTCAGGAGTTTGAGACCAGCCTGGCCAACACGGTGAAATCCCATCTCTACTAAAACTACAAAAATTAGTTGGGTACAGTGGTGGGCGCCTGTAGTCCCAGCTACTTGGGAGGCTGAGGTAGGAGAATCGCTTAAACCCGGGAGACAGATGTTGCAGTGAGCTGAAATGGCACTACTGCACTACAGCCTGGGTGACAGAGCAAGATTCTGTCTCAGAAATAAATAAATAAATAAATAAATAAAAAGAAAAAGAAAGAAAGAACACATTTTTATTGCAGAGCTTTTAAGATTTCATTTTTTTCTAGAAAATGATTTCTGAACAAATATTAGAATTTACATAAAGAAGAGTTTAAGTTGCCAAATGTCTTATTTATGTTTTACTTATATACACTTTAAATTGCTTTAGAACAAAACTTTAAAATTATATTTAAAATATATTGAGTTTTTTCTTATTTAAAAAAATTAAATACATCTATTAATATTAAATTAGAACTTATTTTTTATCTGATAATACTGACATCCACAAACGCACAATGCAGTAAAGACAAATCATATTTTAGGATATATTATTGATATTTATAATATCTTTTAAATAAACTTCACTTAATTGACATGCACCCGCTCCTCATCTCCTTTACAAAAAAATTATTGAGTTCATTTTCCACCACAGTCTGAGCTACTCCCACCAACTGAATTAATGGCTTAATGAAAACCAATTTTATTTGACCCCAAATATTGTTTTGCAAGTTGGATTTAAATTTTTATTACATATTTTAATAAAAGTTTTGATAAATAGTTGTAATTCAAATTTAAAAATAAGAATTTTTACAATTAAAACTAAACTAAATGTTATAGAAAGTCAAGACATTGAACTTGCTAATAATCATGCTATCTATCAAATTAACTGTGGGCAAAATGATTGGAAAATAAAATCCAGAATATAATTTTTAAAATTATCCTATTTTTTAAAAAAGTATTCTATCTGTGTGTTAATAAATGTTTTGAAGCTCTAACTCTTAAAAGAACTCTAAAAATGGAAATAAGTGATTCATCACAGTTATGTTAATGTAAATATGTCCCACAGAAAAATAAGTAAAAAGAAAAGACTCAGTGAAAAACAACAACAGAAAGCCTTTAAATTATATTAATTTTTTAGCAAGTTAACAGTATAGTAAAATTGAATGAAAAAAGTGTTTAATTATATACATATTAGTTCTTTATGTCTCCATCCTCTGTTTACCTTTTTTGACTAATCAGCCTCCTATAGTTCCTGATCCTGTTGGTTAAAAGTCTTCTATTATAGCAAAGATGAATAATTATATCCAATGAAAACCAAAAATTATGTTTTTCTTATCATGGTAGCTAGTGTGTTCTAAATTATCTGGGATTTATCCTGGGAATTGTAGCTTTGCTTATTCATTCTTCATTGTGAAAACCAGGATGAAATTTATGTCAGATCCTAGTTTTTAAGGAAGTTTCAATTATTCGACAATGAAATAAAGAATGTTTTAAAGCCTATTCTCAACCACTTGGCATGACTTCCTGTAGCTCCACTGGAAAACTTCAAAACCCTGCTTACCTAACATTGACATTGGAAAAACTATCTCTCTACAGTTTATCCCAAATACTGGAGGTATATTCATGTGTCTACCATTTTTTGCTTACTTAATTTTAAAGAATTTGTGAGTGTTAGTCTAGAAAACAATTCCAAATATTGGTTAAAATATGTCCAGAGGCCGGGCACGGTGGCTTATTGCCTGTAATTCCAGGACTCTGGGAGGCTGAGGCAGGCAGACCACTTGAGGTCAGAAGTTTGAGACCAGCCTGGACAACATGATGAAATCCCCATGTCTACAAAAAATACAAAATTTAGCCAGATGTGGTGGTGTGCACCTTTGGTCCCAGCTATTTAGGAGACTGTGGCATGAGGATGGCTTGAGCCTGGGCGGCAGAGGTCGCAGTGAGCTGAGATTGTGCCACTGCACTGCAGCTTGGGTTATAGAGCAAAACCCTGTTTCAAAAAAAGGAAAAAAAAGGCCACAGAGCACTGTTCCAAACAAAGTATAGGAAAGGGAAAAATGACAAAACTCTTCAATAGTATCACATAATAATCACGTTTTTCTATTATTTTTGTTTTGTTTTTTATTTTTTCCTAGTTAAAATATTATTCATCCAGCTTTACCTCATTATTTTGATGTACACTGGATATTCTGTGACTAACAATTTTGCTTAAAAATTAGGATCTAACAGAACTTTCATCCTAATTTTGACATTGAAGAATGAATAAGCAAAGCTATTTTAATTCCCAGGATAATTTAGTTTACTTTGTTATAAATTACAAGAATTTCTGGGCAGCATAAAAAAAAAAACCACAAGCAAACTTCAGTGTTGATTATGCATTGATTTGCGGATGATTTCTCACAGAAGCAAGCGCAGCTAAAGCAGGGAAACAAAACCACTGCCAGTCAATTCAGAATTGAATATCTAAGAAATACAGAATCTGGATTTCTAAAAGTTTGAAAATACATTTATATAGGCTAGAAGTAGCTTTTCAATGACAACTAATATCTCATAAGGAAAGCCTAGAGTGGTATTCTCAAAGTCTTCCTCTAATGCTATTGCTAACCTGCGTTTCCCAGTGTTTGATGTTAATATACTTTAAATTAATTTTAAACTAGTGAAGTTTCCAGTGTCCTTAGGGTCCTGATACCTTCCATATCACTCTTGAACGTGGCAGCTTCAATTCAATTGAAATTACTTGACATCCCTTATGAAAAGTCTTTGATGTAATTCAGCCTTGACTCAGACTAAATCTACTTGGAATTTAAAAAAAAAAAAAAGAAAACAAAACACAATTTTCTAAATCTCTTTTTCAGTTTGACTTTGTCATCTTCCTTTTTGTTTAGGACTTCTGAATCAGAATTTCATTTAATCAAATAACTTGTGATCAATTTTTACAGTGCAATTAATCAACTTGCTGGAAACTGATGCAATGTGAAAAATCATAGGCAGTGTAAGTTTTGGATACTCCTAATAATGGTATTTGATATTTAAGGTCACTGTTTTATTACAATTAACCATCAAAAATTTAATGTGTTCAAGAAATACCAGGTATTGTACATATAGGGCACTAAATGACTTTGAAGTGACTTTTTAAAAACTTCTGGGCACATCAGCAGTATATACTTGGTTAGAACCTAACAACAAGCATATATTAGAGCATATAGCTTGTTTCCTGTGATATCATAGAGACAGAACATTACATATCATCCTGTATCATACAGAATTGTCTCACTGCCATAAAAAACCTCTGGGTTCTGCCTATTCATCTTTCCCTCCCTCTAACTCCAGCACCAACCAGTAGCACACACAAATGTCCAGAAAGTAGGAAGAAACAAGTAAATATGTTTAAGTAAAATTGATTTATCCTATTACTATAAGTGCTATAATGCAACATTTAAGACTGTCTGGTTAACTTAACAGGATAGAACATCTGCCAATTATTTCTGCTAAGATACACATAACTAAAATATCACCATTTCTCTCAATGGTTGGGATATGTAGTCAACAAAAAATTTATTTTAATAGTGCTCTTCTTGAAATAAAAGACTCCTCTCAAGATGTCTGTTACGAAAGAACAAAAGTCTCACTATATGTGTTATTATTACCATACCAAAGTGTCTATGGAGCCAATGGTCTTCTTAATTTAAATAAAGGTCAATTCACCAATATTTTCCAGGACTTCTTAAAGTTTACTGTATCTGACTAGTTAATATTATTTTCCCCTGCTACAAACCCCTAACATAAAACTGCAAAATCTAAAATAGCAGTAGTATCTTTAGATATTTCTGCCACTGTGTTTTTTGGTATTATGTACTACCCTGTGATTTTTGATGCTAGTACCAAGGAATAGGGACAATGTTAGTGAGTCTGATTTGAGTCTTTTTGGCCGGCCTAGGGGGCAGATGGGTGGGGGAGGGCTGATTGTGTAAAAAATTCCTGATACTAAGTAGAAGCCCAAACTGAGAGAAAAGGGACACAATCTGAGATAGAAGTCATAGATTAGAAGTCAAAGATTCAGTGTTACAAAAGTGCCTGTATGGAAATAGAATTGAAAGACACAGAGCATTTGGGAATGGAGACTTTGGCCGTAAAGTAGATAGAGATGAAGGAAAAGCATTTCCTAACAGGACAAAACTTGTTGATGTCCAAATTCTGGAAGTGGTGTTCGATTGACTACGCCTAGTGAGATTAAAAATTACAGACTATCTAAATACCCCTTTCAGAATCTAAACAAACAAAAGTAATATCCTGAGGTATGCTTTCCATGGGACATAGTATGCTTTTCTTTTTCGTTTTTTGGAAACAGTGTTATTTCGTTCAGCAAAACGAAAAATTTCAGATTGAAATACAAATAGAAAGGCACTTAAAAAAAAAGAAAAAACTTCATTTAATCATTCCTATCCCCCTTTAGCCTGGTCTGTGATTATATAATAATAAATTGTTTTGGGGCTCATCAGGTAGTACCCAAAACAAAGCACATTCGTTTTTAAAATTCAAGTATTTCCTCTGATTAAAATTTTTCAATATTCCTCTATACTATTAGCATGTTTTCCAAATTTCTAGAAAAATCTCAGCATATCATCATGATCCCACATAATCTTGCCAATTTCTGTATTCAGAACCTCATTTTCGACCACTGGCTCCATGACCACCCTCCAGCCACACCAGCTTGTGTTTGATTCCTCAGACATGCCAAGTTCATTACTGGCTTGGCCCTTGGCATATGCTGCTTCCTCTCTGTGGAATTAATGCCTTTGGAACTGACTATGTCCATGTCTGATATTGTATAATCATTCAGATATCAGCTCAAGTAGATAATTTTCAGAAAGCCTTTTCATGACCTTTTTATCTGACTGATTTTAGTACTTCTCTGTATACCAATTCTCTCCTTTATTTACTAGCACATATCATTTTTCTAAATTATAGCATTTTTGGTTTACCATTGATTATTGCTTATTTACTATTAAATGTCAGAGATGCAGTGTGTTTACTTTAGTGCTGTTTCTGAGTGCTTAGATCAGCTGGGGAATGCCTGGATCTATGCCCAGATCATAGGGGATATGTGTTTTTGCATGTGTGCATTTGGGTATGTGTGTATTTATATGCACATGAATAAATATAGATATAATTAATGAACTAAATCTCAATGGCTTAACTCTTCTAGTGTAAAACTGTAGACTCAGTGGAGACTGTAACATCTGTCAAGATTTCTGTCAGAGTCTGGATGCATTTTAAATGTAACTTCAAGGACAAACCAAGTACCTAGGTTCTTCTTCCCATTCTATTACTGATGTTGGCCCTTTTGATACAGAACTCTTTGAGCTCTTAAAAGCTGAAGATGTTCAAATTGTGTAGTAAATTTCTCTTTCATGTATTTTCAGGAATCTCTGGTAAATGCATCCATGTTTCCCAGACCTGGCCTGTGGCCCTTTCTTGACTCAGCCAGCTACCCAGCTCCTGATCACTGCTGTTTGTTCTCTCAGAGGCCACATGACTCACTCCTCCGAGGCTCATTCTCTGATTTCTATGAGGTTGCTACTCTTCAATTGCTTTTCTTTATCTAATCTCTTAAATGCAGACACAGAGCAATCTATGAACTACCCACAGCTCCAGATGAGACCCCACCTTTAGTGGTACTATAATTAAATTCAGGGAAGACCCAAGAAAACAGAGTTGAACACACACAGAGATGAACTGGCAAATGCCATCGGATGGAGCTTCTCTAACAGCCCATGCAGACACAGACCAAGAGATCATGGCTTATATCTGTCAACCTAGGAAGCACGTCTCCCTGGCCATTCCCAAGATCATCCTATGTGACAAAACTCAGCTTACTTTCCACTTACAGAAGCATCTTTGAATATGCCTAAGTACTTCTCTGGATCAACCTTTTTTTAAAGAGTGTTACTGAGGTACAATTGACATACAATCAACAATACATACTTAAAGTTTATAATTTGATGAGTTTTGACTTATTAATTCTCTACTTATGACTCCCATCAGTAGAGTCAATATTTATAAGACATTTTAACATTAAAATTTCAGCTTCAATGTCCCCTTCTCAGAGATGCATACCCTGATATCCCTATCGTGATTTTAAACTGGCAGCTTCTTTTCAAGTACTCGCTACAACGTAGCATCTGTTTTACTCATAGCTCTGAACACTGCCTTAAAATTATAATATGTGTGTGGTTTTGCCATTGAAAATAATTGTATAATACCAACTAACTGGCTCAGAGTTCTTCAGGCTGTACAGGAAGCATGGTAGCATCTGCTTCTGGGGTGGTCTCAGGAAACTTACAATCATGGTGGAAGGCGAAGCATGAGCAGGTGTCTTCACATGGCTGGAGCAGGAGGAAGAGAGAAGAGAGTTGCAACACACTTTAACAAGCAGATCTCATAATTCACTAACTCACTATCATGAGAACAGCACCAAGGGGGTGGTGCTAACCCATTCATGAGAACTATGCCCCAATGATCCAATCACCTCCCACCAGGCCCCATCTCCAACACTGGAGATTATATTCAACATGAGATTTAGTAGGGATAGATTCAAACCATATCAGAAGGTACCTATCACTTCTATAATTTATCCTTTGTGATATAAACAATCCAATTTTATACTTGTAGTTATTTTAAAATATACAATTAAATTATTGTTGACTGTAGTCACCCTGTTTTTCTATCAAATACTAGATTTAATTAATTCTAAGTAATTTTTTTGTGCCCATTAACCATTCACAATTCCCTCTCATCCTCCCCCATTACCCTTCTGAGCATCTGGTTATTATCATTATTCTACTCTTTATTTCTATGAGGTTATTTGTGTTGATTTTTAGCTCCCATAAGTAAGTGAGAACACACAAAATTTGTCTTTCTATGCCCAGCTTATTTTCCTTAAAATAACAACCTTCAGTTTCATTCATGCTGTTGCAAATGATAGGATCTCATTGTTTTTTATGGCTGAATAACATTTCATGGTGCATATGTATCACATTTTCTTTGGAAGATTGCTTCCAATCTTGGCTAATGTGAATAGCGCTGCAATGAACATATAATAGGAGTGCTGATATCTCTTGAATACACTGATTTCCTTTTTTGTGGAGGGCGTATATATCTAGCAGTGAGATTGCTGAATCATATGGTAGCACTATTTTTAGATTTTTTAGGAACCTCCAAACTGTTCTCCATAGTGGTTGTACTAATTTGCATTCCCACCAACAGTGTACAAGGATTCCCTTTTCTCTGCATCCTTGCTAGATGTCTTCTGTTTCAGTTTTAGTTTTTGTTTCCATGTTATATTTCAATTTATAATCCATTTGATTAAATTTTTGTGAATGACGTAAAGTTTGTGAGTCTGTACCTAGATTTATTTCTTTTAATGTATGGATATCCAATTATTCTTACACCGTATAATGAAAAGGCTACCCTTTCTACAGTGAGTTGTCTTTAACTCTTCTCAAAGATCAGTGAATTACATTAGCGTGAATATCTTTTTAGGCTCTATGTTTTGTTCCATTTACCTATGTAACTGTATTTTGCCATAATATAGATACTTAGGTGAACCATAACATCTTGTAGTGTTAGAGTAAACCTTGAAATTGAATAGTGTGAGTCTTCCAACTTGTTCTACATCATTAGTATTGTTTTGACTATCTTAGATTGTTTGCCTCTCCATATAAACTTGACAATCAGAATGATTACATATGCAAAATAGCTTGCTGAGATATAACTGGGATTACATTTAATCTGTAGATCAATTTGGAAAGAAATGCTATTTTAACATTACTGATTTGTTCAATCCATTATCATGTAATATATCTCTGTTTAGATTTCCTTTAATTTGTGTCATCAGAATTTTATATTTTTCACATAACAGTTAAGT
>CAUYNB010025238.1:0-29605 GCA_963574225.1 Lagothrix lagotricha | reverse complement strand
GATTTAGAACAGGAATCGTGCTATTTAGGAGGTGGTAGAGAGTTTCCTGCATCTTCCATTGGAGCAGAGTCAACTTTAGATAAATTTTTAATAAAGCAGTCTGTCTCTGGCACATTCTCATCCCCTTTTATGTTTAGAAATCTGTCTTCAGGTTCGCACTAAAGCCTTGGCTGCCCCCACCATGCCCAGAAGTTGCTTGTTACCAGGTCATTTCCATCCTCTCCCTCTTTCATCCTTTCTTTGTCTAATGAGTTAGGAGAACATGCTGATTAAACATAGTACGTTTTTGGCATTTATACAGCCTTTGCATTCAGTTTTTTGCTATTTTCAAGCACCTCTAAAGGTCCTTGATACATCATAATTTGTAACTTTGTTATGTCATAAACTTAAACCATGAGTCACCTGGTACAAGTCACTTAGTGAGAAAAGTAGCTGACCACCTGCACCTACATCTTTGTGATTATCATTTTATTATTATAGTTACAATAATTTTTGAGAAATAATGGAAAAATGCTTCCTAGTGAAAACATTCTTAAAAGAAAACCAACATCTAGTTCTAGGAACAAATTTGGAAAAGTTCAAGAAAGTGATGTTTCTTAACCAAAAATACTACAACCGTACATTGATTTTAGGTCTGTATAACAGACACCTTTAAAATTTCAAGTGTGCTTCAAGGTGGGTTCATTCATTCACTAATTTGATCAAAAATATTTCTTAGACATCGTGTTAGCAGCTGGAAATACAAAAATAGAGACAAGGCCTATGCTCTCATGAAGCTGAAAGTCTGTTAGGGAAGCCAGACATTATGCAAGTAAATGCAAGATAAAGGTTATGACTATTTGGATACAGGAGGCCCTAAGAACATAGCACCAAGAACTACCAAACAGTACTCCAGGAGTCAGTAGTCTCTGTGAGAAGGTGATAGTTAACCCGAGCCCTGGAGAACATGTGTGGTAGGAGTGGGGGCAACCAAACAAACAGATTCTAAATATTTACTAAATCTGGGTATCTAATTCAATTGATATCCAGGGAAGAACAAAGACTCTGACTTGAGGGAAGGGTGAAACCCTCTGGTTCATTCATATCACAAAAGGATGTATGAATGACTTTGATATCAAATACAACTCAAGCTCGCTAAAGTGGTACATTATTTATTTAAATAAGAATGCAGTTATAGGCAACGTTCTAAATGAGACTTTCTTCTTGAGGTACAACCAAGAACAATGAAAATCCTAGATGATCCGAAAGTATCCTTTGAGAATTTTATGAGTCATAGGTAAGTCAACAATTTAAATCAGGACATGACTTTAATTCTGGTTATATCAGTTTGAGGACACAGGAGAGTGGATTGAGAAGCATGGTAAGAGGAATGTTTAAGGACTGCTTAGGGAACAGGCTTCTTGACTGGTTTTATTTCCCGGTTGAACCAAATCATTCGATCAAAAAAGAAAGTTCACCTTTTTGTTTGAGAAACTACTGCAGAAAGTATAATCTTCCTTTCCACCTTCACAAGAACAATATAAGAAATATGATAGGAAATTTCTTTGATAATTCAGGTGGAACTAAATACAAATTGACCATGTAGATTACATATCTAATTTGCAAGATATGGGAGATAACACATAATCTTTCCTTAGTCCAAGATATTCTCTGCTACATTCTATTAAATAAAATTCCTCTTATCTGTTTGTTTGGTTGTTATTTAAAGCTTTTTTAAAAATCAAGATAGAGTATAACAGATATAAAATCCAACTGGAATTCTGATTAGTTGTTGTTGTTGTTGTTGTTGAGATGGAGTCTCTCTCTGTCACCCAGGCTAGAGTGCGGTGGTGCAATCTTGGCTCACTGCAATCTTTGCCTCCCAGGTTTAAGCAATTCTCCTGTCTCAACCTCCCAAGTAACTGGGATTACAGGTGCTCACCATCACGCCTGGCTAATTTTTTTTTTTTTTTTCTTAGTAGAGATGGGGTTTCACCATTTTGGCCAGGCTGTTCTCAAACTCCTGAACCTCTGGTGATCCTCTTGCTTCAGCCTCCCAAACTGCTGTGATTACAGGCGTGAGCCACCATGCCCTGCCTGGTTTTTCAAAGATTTTTTTCTTCTATATTTAACTGTCAGGCAGGGAAGAAGAACTCTGTTTTTACTTTATTAAAACATGCAAAACAGGCCAGGCATGGTGGCTCATGCCTATAATCCCAGCACTTTGGGAGGCCGAGGCAGGTGTATCACCTGAGGTCAGGAGTTCAAGACTAGCCTGGCCAATATGGTGAAACCCCATCTCTAGTAAAAATACAAAAATTAGCTGGGCATGGTGGCGGGCCCCTGTAATTCCAGCTACTTGGGAGGCTGAGGCAGGAGAATTGCTTGAACCCAGGAGATGGAGGTTGCAGTGAGCCGAGATCACATCATTGCACTCCAGGGAGGAGTGAAACTCCGTCTCAAAAAGAAAAATACTGCAAAACATGGACTCATTCTGAATAAGACATCAATACAGGTCAACTTGCATTGCAATAGATGGTTGGAAAGTAGACACACACTCACCCTTACATGTGACTAACCAAAAAAGCTATACATAATCTAATGGCAATTTTAATTTTTTTTCCTGATACAGAGAGCAATAATGTGGAAAAATAAATAGGTTTTTTTTTGGTAACCTTATGTTGAACAGTGGTACATGTTCTGATTCCTTTTATGACCTTAGGGCCATTTGTTCCAGATACACTGAAAACATGTACCCAGTTCCTGGGCCATGGTAGTAGACAAGGTTATGAAGGAAGTGGCTATTTGAGCAG
Source organism: Lagothrix lagotricha (assembly GCA_963574225.1). Taxonomy (NCBI): domain Eukaryota; kingdom Metazoa; phylum Chordata; class Mammalia; order Primates; family Atelidae; genus Lagothrix; species Lagothrix lagotricha. Next base: position 26,813 of record CAUYNB010025238.1, on the reverse strand, counting down.
TACAAGCTCCATCACTAATAACATTGACCTATACTGACACTATACTTTTAAATAGCGCTTATATGGTTAAAGTAATTCTAATAAATATTCATTATGAACTTTAAATGTAAAAACTGAACCATCTAAAATCAGAGATTTCTGAGCAAAAGTTCACTCTTCTCTGAAATAACCTTTTGAAATTTGTTGCCCCATTTTACTTATCTTGCAAGTTTTGTACTTTATTTAAAGTACAAAATCCCAGAACATTAATTAGTTATATTCTAAACAAATAGCTCTTATCCCTTTAAAACTAAGACCAAGGATTAAGCCAATCCTAAAATCATGTCAATATCAACCAGACATATCATGAGATTGATTGTTGCATTCTTTTCTTCAGTGTTATGAAGGAAAACATACCACTTCTGTTTGAGCTAAAGTGGCTATAAAGCAAGGGCCTGATTCTATCTGTAGCTTTTAAAATCTGTTTTCATAGTTTTTAAGTATCACTGCATATGTAGGCAAGTAGAATTATCTTCACCGAAATTATGGTTTTTTAAAAAGTGACTTTGCAGCCATTGCAGGAATTAAAATATAATACTTATTGAGTGAAAAGAAGGAAGAAAGAGAGGGAGAAAAGATGGCAGGATAGATACATAATTGTTGAATTGTAGAATAGGTAGATCTTGGCCAGGCACAGTGGCTCACGCCTGCAATCCCAGCACTTTGGGAGGCTGAGGTGGGCAGATCACCTGAGGTCAGGAGTTTGAGACCAGCCTGACCAACATGGAGAAACCCTGTCTCTACTAAAAATAGAAAATTAGCTGGGCGTGGTGATGGGCACCTGTAATCCCAGCTACTCAGGAAGCTGAGGCAAGAGAATCGCTTGAACCCAAGAGGTGGAGGTACAGTGAGCCAAGATCGTCCCATTACCTTCCAGCCTGGGCAACAATAGAAAAACTCCATCTCAAAAAAAAAAAAAAGAATAGACAGATCTTAAACCATTCAGCCCTGAACATACCATCTGCCTGTTTGCCCAAAATGGGTAATAGAAGGCGTTTTCCTTTCTCTTTTTCTCAGTCTCAGTGATAATTGATTAAAGCAAACTGGCTGAACTTGCTATATTTTTGGTAGCAAAGCAAGAATAATCATGGAAGATCTTTGTGGAGGTAGAAACCATGAAATGAATGTAGAGCCTTAGATAACCCATTAAGTTCACAGATGTGTCAGTCTTTAGGAATTAAGCAATTTAAACTAATGTAGAAGTGGTTTTGGCTTATATGTACTTTGCTCAAGGGTCACCTCCACAGCTTTGGCCACCAGGAGAAACAGGATGTGGTCAGAGCATTTTCTCTGAAATGGAAAGATTCTAACTGAAATCTTTTTTCAGTTTTACTCTTTAAGGGTAGATTATTGATCTGGAAGAGTTGTTATATTTTTCTGGAAATTAGAGGATTCTTTCCTTTATTCCTTCTATTTTCAGACCACATATATCCTGACAGTAGAATAAAACATTTAAAATGAAGGTTTTATCAAAATCCACAAAAACAACACTAAGCAAAAGTTTGAGAATCAGTAGTCTTTGGACCAATCATCTCACACTACTAGAAAGTGGCCTGATCACCAGGTTAACAGATGCTGGATTCAAGAGATCATGTGTGTTTAAAAATGTATAAAGAGGCCTGGTTCGGTGGCTCACACCTGTAATCCCAGCACTCTGGGAGGCTGAGGTGGGCAGATCGCCTCAAGTCAGGAGTTTTAGACCAGCCTGGCCAACATGATGAAACCTCATGTCTACTGACCATACAAAAATTAGCCAGGTGTGGTAGTATGTGCCTGTAATCCCAGCTACTCAGGAAGCTGAGGCAGGAGAATCGCTTGAACCCGGGAGGCAGAGGTTGCAGTGAGCTGAGGTCACACCACTGCACTCCAGCCTGGGCAACAAAAGCAAAAACTCCGTCTCATAAACAAGTAAATAAATAAATGTGTAAAGACACATTTCTTCCTACCAAGTCCTAGCCAATTAACTAATGTGTTTTTATGTTTCTTCTAATCAGAATTATGAGTCTTCATCAGCCCAAAGTCCAGACTACACCTGAGCCTTTCCATGATGACATCCCAACAGGTTTGCTTTCTTTTAGAGTACTTATAGTGTGAAACATACTATGAAAAAAATGCTGTAGAATGAAACTCTAATCCCTACAAAGTTCTTAATTTCCTGAGCAAATTCTCACTTTCTATCCCTTCCTCTTTCATGTATTGTCTTTTGACCTGCTGGGATTGGTTCACAGCCCTTCTTTCACTCCAGCCCCACCTGTGGCTTCCTCAGGCCTCACTTGCCCTTATCCATGTCATGTTCCTTCTAGGCTCTGTCCACAGCACATGGCTGAAGACTTTCCATGGAGATGGAGGACAAATGAAATGAAAGTTCCCCTATAGTCAGTCCTGATGGTGCCAATCAAACTGGGAAGGGAACTGCATCTCTACACCCTCAGAGTGGCCTCACCGAGGCCCTGAACCTTTCACCCCACCAGCTCCCTAAAATACCTGCCTTCTCCCAGCAGCTGCCAGTGCTATTTTTATCTTCACTTGCTGTTGATAGAAACAAGGAAAGCAGCTCTATTTCAGGTTTCAGCCTTGACCTAAGTCTCAGCATTTAGTTAAGACAGCTCTGGGCTGGTGAAGGTGGAATGAGCCATTATTTGGGGCAATATAATTCAAGGGCTCACTGCAGCACAGGCTGTCACTTTAGTGACCTTGTCCATCTTCTCATTTGCTCCCATATTAATTGAAGCCACTTGAATTTTTTTTTTTCATTTGATATATACAGTAAAGAAAATCAGCATCACTTTCCTCACTCTATACATATGGAAAACTCTAAGCTTTATCCTAGGAGGTTGCTGGGGCACTAGGGCCAGAACCGAAAAGACATGTAGAAAGGAAATTTGAGGATTGAAGGGATATCTTGAGGGGATGCCAAAAGGGAGGACCAGAGACTCAGGTAACAGCTGAGGTTTGGGGATAGCCACTCTAGTGAAGTGAAAATCTTCCAGTCCTAATGAATTGCTCCTTATGTTTCCAAAAATATTAGCCTGGTTCATGGCTCTCACCTAGCCAAGGTGTAACCAAGAGCCTGGAGCTAAGAGTACCCACCCAATAAAAGCTACCCACTCTGCTGTTCCCTGGTCTATGATAAGCATGTGCAGTTGATTTCATAGTTATTGGTGCCAGCTATACCCTCATTCTGTTTCCTTTGGACCTGGATTTTTTCAGGCCCACTTTTAAAGGATTGAATCACACACACACACACACACACACCCACCCACCCCATTATCTGCCTTTCCCTCAGCAAAAATATATTTTGTGATCCTAGAGAACAATGTAATAATATGCCTTTCATCAATTTATTATCTGTGGGGTGTACTTTGATTAGCAATTAAAGAGCTAGATTTTGCATGCATAGGAACAGCATGTTATGTTCTTGGATGACCCTGGTTCTTGTCCATAGAGTTCATCCTAGGACAGTAATCTTAGAGGTGGGACTACAGGGAGAGTAGCTGTAAAACTGGCTAGGAGCTGAAACTTGGTGGATCTACTGTTTATTATAGTCGTGACCCTTCTGAGCTGACTTTGCTCTTGTATATGCTCTTAGAGGTCATGAAAAAAGCACTAGCCTAGAAGTGATGAGACCTGGGTAGGAATCCTAGTCTTGCTGTATAGGCTTGGCCTCTGTGTTCCCACCTGTTAAACCAGAGTAGCATTTTGTCCCACTGAAAGCTAGACCTTCAGCACAAGTGGCCTTCACCTTTGACTGACCCAGGAAAACTGCTGACACTGCCTTAGCCCTGCTGATTTATACAGCTTAGGTATGTCCATACTGTGGTACTTGCTGCTTATTGCTGAAGCCGCCCGCCACCTGTGCTGTGTTCCCTGTGGATTGCTACAAATACTAACTGGCTGACTCATCCCAGTGAACAACATTACTGCCAATGATTGTCTAACTCATCTGTTGGTCACAGCAATGATTGCTAGCATTTTTTCTGGATTCTGCTTATCCTTACATATTATCAATAATTCTTAATGACAACTAAGAAAATAGAAATAAATTGTCTTTACAAGTGATGGGGATTCCTTCTGGGTTCATGAATCTTTGGCCCGATCCCAGAATCCCATGACACCCATGGGCTCTTAATCTCAATAAACATTAGTACAGATGTTAACCACCTAATGTGGGCCTACCACCTGGCCACACAGTGGTATGATACAACACAAAGAGCACTCACTGGGTTAGGATTAAGGATATCTGAGTTCTGGTTCTTAGTCCATTAGTGCCTGTGACCTTGGACTGCTGTTCCGTCTTCATTACAGTGATGAGACTGAACTGGCCCAAGGTTTGTGATCATGTAACATCTCTACCCCTCATTCAGTTGGACCTTATTCTCTGGAGCTTTTTCCAGAGAATTAAGAGTTCCAGTTCTCTTAGTCACTCAGTGATTCCCAATGGGAAGCTGTTATTTCACGAACTGGTTTACTCCACTTCAAGTAACCTGTCTTCTGGAAAAAGTCAATATTAATCAACTTCTAATAAATCATATTTGAAGAAGAGGTAGGGTCAGGATTTTAAAGAACCCTAAAATAGATTATTTCACAAAATACAGATTTCTTTTGAAATGCAAGTACTTTCTCTTCTTACTGTAGCCTTTTTGTAAGATTAGTTTCTTTTTATTTTTTTAAAGAACAGAACTATATATGTGTCCCTGAAAAGTCTCCTGAGAATTGAATCCTCTTTTCTCTTTGACTCATGTGATAACACCAGACATGTTTTATCTTCATTTTTCATTTAATTGGTAATGATGTCTAATACTTGAGTTTTGTTTCCAGATACTCCTTTTCATCTCATTGACAAGATTTGTAAAAGTTTAAATGTTGTGGAGGAAAAGACAATTTTATTAAAAGAAATTCTTAGGTTAATTTTTTTGTTGCATTTTCTTTTTTTCCTTTTTTTAAGAAAAAATAAAAGGTGGATTTGAAAAACAAATTATTAGGTGAATTTTGAATCTGTTTTATAAGGTTGAAGAAGTCTTTGTTGGCCTGTGGTTATTTTGCATTTCTTTAAGAATAGAATCTAAATAGTCCTTGTCCTTCCTTCCTTCTTGTATGTCATCCAGAGAGCATTCACTACAGACTGCCCATTCTGGGCCCCAGGACAGCTGTCTTCCACGGATTACTGTCAGAAGCCTACAAAACTCTGCAGGAGAGACGACATTCTTCCTTGTCCAGAAAGGAACCAATGGACAAGACCATGAGGCAGTGAGCGGTAGGAGTTCATCACCTCCCAGTTCATCATCTTTGACACTAGCACCTTCTCCTCACAATTTTCTCTCCTCTCCAAAAAGATGATTTAATTTTGCCTTCCTAAGAGTTGCTGGTATTCTAGCCCTCACCTCTATTTTCTCTCTCGCTTCTCCTAAAGACAAACTGGTTTAATTTACATGATTTTAAAGATTTGTTGATGAAAATGCAACATGGTAACTGTCTCCTTTAATTTTGTTAAGAGTTCCTCTCAATGTTAAAGCAGAAAACATCCTTCTATTTCTAAGTCACAAGTTTTCTGTGAAAACGGTTTTCAGCTGTTTCTTCAGGACGGGCCAGAGATGGCTCCATGAAATCCCTCATGAATTCAGCTTATTAAGAATAAAGGAGTGGGCTGGGCGTGGTAGCTCATACCTGTAATCCCAGCACTTTGGGAGGCCAAGGCGAGCAGATCACCTGAAGTCAAGAGTTCAAGACCAGCCTGGCCAACATGACGAAAACTCGTCTTTACTAAAAATACAAAAATTAGCCAGGCATCGTAGTGGGTACCTGTAATACCAGCTACTCGGGAGGCTGAGGCAGGAGAATCACTTGAACCCAGAAGGCAGAGGTTGCAGTGAGCCAAGATCACACCACTGCACTCTAGCCTGGGCAACAGAGTGAGAATCCATCTCAAAAACAACAACAACAACAACAGAAAGAAAAAAAAAAAGAATAAAGATGTAGGGCTGGGTACAGTGGCTCAACCCAGTAGTCACAGTGCTTTGGGAGGCTGAGGCAGGAGAATCACTTGAGGCCAAGAGTTCAAGACCAGCCTGGGCAACAAAGGGAGACCCTCATGCCTACAAAAATAAATAGTAAAAAATAAAAAGTATAAATGAGAAAAAGAGAAGTCTCCCTCTGGCCTTATCTCTGTTGGTTAACTCTGGTGGATGACAGAGGATACTGCGATGCAATGACTGGAAAATGGCAAGGCATTTGTTGTTGCAACCCTGAAGCACAGGAACTTTGCCTTGCTTTGGCCTCCTTACATCACCTCCTTTAGTGATGTTAACAGTTCAGCTAATCTTTGCTCACTGAAAACCATGCCAAGGGCGTGTATTATGTAGTTTGGTTACTTTGGTTGGAAGATGTATGCCTCTAGATTTGTCCCAGTCTATGTGTCCATCTGCAATGTGAGGGAGACAAAAGAAAACTCTAGGCTGGCAAATATTATATTTGTGGGCAAATATGTTTCATGTCCAGCTTCTGGAGGGGGGGCGGTTATATATAAAAAGAACACCTCTGTTCTTTAGGAAGCAATAGTCTTGTCGTATCTCAAAATCTTGACTAAATGGAAACTGGATCAACATGTGAGAACCAACCTGTACCTGACTGTATTTGAAGAATTAGCATCATCAGACTTTGAAAACCTGCTGTTGACTTTTTTCTAATACCTCTCTCAAGTGACTAGATTAACCAGATAAGAGAGTAAAAACATCCTGACATCTCTTTCCCTAGAGGGCTGGAGACACAAAGGTACATTGTGTAGATTGGAGACCCCTGGGAGTCTCTGAAGCCCTTCCAAAGTGTCTGTGACTTTATTTGAAGATTGGACTTCAAAAATCTCAAACAAATGGCCTTATCCCTAAGTTGGCCTCCCTTCTTGCATACACACACACACACACACACACACACACACACACACACACAAACAGACAAACAAAAACAGAAAAACTTGCTTGATTGTCCTAAATTACTGGTAGGCTATGATTCTTGGTTTCAGTTCAGTTGGAGTTTAAGAACTCCAAAAACAGTGCCCTTGAATTTTGATCCCATTTCAGATATCGTCAAAGGAAAGACACATCACAGGTAACAATGTTTCCTTCTTTTGTTGTTGCTGCAGATTAACATATCCAGTGAAAAGATTGGGTGTAACTGTACCCATGCATTATGGAGGATATATGCCTCATTCACAATTACTTGGAGCTTTTGAGGTTATGTGAATATTATGTGGCCAGTAAGGTAGAATGCTTCCTAAATATCATCAAGGTGGCTTCATCCGTAGTACTAGGACATTTCTAAAATCTTTTAAAGAAAAAAAACCCATCATATTGTTTGGTAGTATGATGACAGAAAAGGATGATCTATATCAATGGTTCTCAAACTTTTGGTCTTAGGAAATTTTACAATCTGAAATACTGAAAATGCTAAATAACTATTATATTAGAAATTAAAATGGAGAAACTTTTTAAACACTTCCAATCAGCTGTCATAGTGATGACATTATCACATGTCATGTGGCCTCTGGAAAACTCCACTGTACTTGGGAAGTTTTCCAGAGGCTGCTTGAGAAGAATGAGAAAGGAAATAACATCTTAGTATTATTGTGCAAACAACTGTAACTCACAGACACTAGGGAAGAGCTACAGAGACTCCCCGGCATCCTCAGACTATGTGAATTTCCAGTCTACATGGTGTACCCTTGTGTCTCCTGCCCTCTAGGGAAAGGGAGGCCAGGATGTTTTTACTCACTTATCTGATTAATTTAGTCACTTGACAGAGGTATTAGAGAAAAGTTAACAGCAGGATTTCAAAATCTGATGATACATTTTAGCATCATTTACCTCCCTTTGCTCAGATTGTCTGCTTAAAAACTTTATAAATTATACTTTGGTTTCTCAGACAGAGTGAGTTGACCAGTTAGCACAAAAAGTCTAGTTCCATTTGAAATCTCATTTCCCTATATGAATGATTGTTAATTTTCTTGGGCTAGTGTGAACTCGTTTCTCAGAATCTGAGGTCTAAACCTGGACCTAGTGTGGCCTCAGCACACTAGTAATACTCCATCTGCAGCTTTGTTGAATAGTTAGCCGGCTGGTGAATTTCCTTTTCAGTTTATGCCTACAACAAAAACCTGAGAGTAATGTCACTGAGGGAAGAACTGCCTAAATTGGGAAGTCCAACTCTGACGTACCCCTCTGCAGGACTAACCCAATGCTATCATTTCAATTTAAATTTGCAAAGAGATTTGCATATATGCTGTGTGATTTTTCTCTACCAGTAGTAGTATTTAAAATAAATCTTCTTACTCACACCAAACTTTGCTTCCATTTTTCCTGTGGGAGTCAAAGTTTTGACTCTGGCATCCCTTTTAGCCCAATTTTTCCTGCACTGAGTTGGATCCTTGGAGGTGATAACCTGGGCTTGTCAAATATTTTACCTGCTGCATGTTCTTAAACATCATCTAAAAGATCTCTCATAAATGGGCCATGGTAATTTCTTCACTAAGAAAATCTACTGATAATGTTACTCTGGGTTTAAAGTAATACACATTTCAGATTAATTTTGCAAAATGGATAATCTTGGGTGGATTTTTGTTGTTGTTTTAAGGTAGAAGCTTGCTTTTGCTTTTCTTTTCTTTTTTTTTCAATGACTCTTAATTATAATAAAAGTCCACAGACACGAGTCAGATATACTCTTTCATCTTTCTTCACCCTAAGAGGGAATTTAAAAAAATCAATCAATCTACAAAATTATTTTATTGCCAGGAATGGAGAGAAAAGCTGTATTTAGGAAAAGCTATGCTGCAGCTTTTAAAAAGCCAAATATTTAACTCATCATCACATCTAGTTCCCAGTTTAACCTTGGGAAATCCTACAGGCCTCCACTGCCATGTGCTGTGTTCAGGGTCACTTATAGATCCCCTTCCCCAAACTGTCAAAGCTCAGGGGAGACCTGCCGGGGCCATCACCTCCCAGCCCTTGTGGTAGCACATACTGGAGCTGCCCATTGTTCGGAACATGTCTAAGAATACGTAACTTCAAGTCGCCTTAGTGGAACGAGTTTACTAGAACTGCCTTATATCCTCCTAAGGAAAGCCCTATTTAGAAAGTCCTATTTGGATGCAGTTACTCAGGTTGAGTGAGGTCTTAGGGATGAGAAAGGCATTACTGAACAGGTTATGAAAGAGTTCCAAGAAGAAGAGAAAGCATGGGTCTTGTTTCTGTAAATAAACATAACTAAATTCTGAAGCGTCAAGGGGAAATTAGAAAATGTAGAAATGGATAAAATTTAACTAACCCTTAGAGAAAACTGGGATAATCAATTCTGTTTCAACCATGTCCCTCTCAAAACCATGTTAATTTAGCACTTTATTAAATATTGTACCTGCTTTAATTATTGTCTTTCTAGAAAAATGTATAGCTTAATGAGGACAAGAACAATATCTCATGCTGATACCATATCCCTGCAGGAGCTACCCAGAACTTACCTTAGAGATATTTCAAATGAAAAACAAAATCTATTTCTAAGTTTACCAAGCAATATGGAAAAAATAAATAAATGAAGTGAAATCCCTGAATTTGGGTCAGCAAAGCTATAAAGGGTTTAGGTATTAGGATCCGATCCTGCCTTTGAGGAGCTAATAGTTTCAACTGTAGAATAAGATATATACACACACATACAAATAAATGAATAATACAAGTGCAGGTCAGTACGTGGATAAGCATGAGTTATAAAGAGAAACACTAAGTGATTGCAGCAAAAAAGCTCTCCATGTCACTAACTGTCTAGGAACAAAGAGGCAGTTGTGTGAACGTCTCAAGAAAGTGGTCAGAGGCAGGTAATAGCCATATTCACCCACACAGGAAGTTATCCCTTGTTCCTTGCAAACTCTTTGGCAAGACATTTAACTGTCTGTTAATGCAGTGAAATGCAGAATAGTGCATCAGGTACTGGCAGATGTCTGCTGTTTCAAGGAAAACCTGTTCTTAACTTCTTGGGATTGTCTTCCACTCAGTCTGTGCAGGGGGGATCATCCTGTAGGGATGTCACATGCCAGAGTCAGGAAGCCCTTTCTTCCTAGATTCTCACATGGAGGAAAATGCATGAGGAGGCAGATGTGCATAAAAAACAACAAGAAAGACATTGGTAACATTAATTGGCTCCAAGGCATAGAAGTAAGTGGCTGGAGGACAGAAATTGGCCAAGAAAGAGGATTTTTCAGAGTATACCTGTATTTGCTCTTTTAATTTTGAATCATGTGAATGTTTCAATGACTCAAAAACAGAACAAAATGAAACAAACAAAATCTTTTAAAAATCACCAGAGGGCTAATCTAGGCTATAAACTAATAACATACTGTTTGTCTTCCTGGTACTCAAACAACATAGTCCTTGAATACTTACAAGGTTTGGACAAATTTCCAATTCCAAGAATAAACTTTATCTCTGGTCCTTGGAAGTTTTGCCATTGAGAGGCTCCTACTGGCAAATAGTAACATTAAGGTAACATTTTAACCTTTTCAAAGCACTTTCACTTGTTTTTCCTACATGTTTGCATTAAATTAACCTTTGTTCTCCCAATTTAAAAACAACAGTGTTTCATATAATGGTATCTATTTAGCAAATGCAATTCTTCCCTGGGGCACAAAACAAATAACAAAAAACAACAAAAAAAAACCCTTTATTTTACTGAAACAAATGTACTTGGTTCTTTTTTTAGGAAGCTGCCTGCATGGGACTAGTTCCTTTTCGAAAAAAAAAAAAAAAATCCTTAATATATTTGATGATGCGGCCCATATTGCCATTTTTTTTTTTTTTTTAGATGGAGTTTTGCTCTTGTTTGATCTCAGCTCACTGTAACCTCCACCTCCGAGGTTCAGGTGATTCTCCTGCCTCAACCTCCCAAGTGGCTGGGATTACAGGCGTATGCCACCATGCCCAGCTAATTTTGTATTTTTAGTAGAGACAGGGTTGCTCCATGTTGGTCTGGCTCGTCTTGAACTTCTGGCCTCAGGTGATTCGCCCGCCTCAGCCTCCCAAGGTGCTGGGATTACAGGTGTGAGCCACCACATCCAGCCTATTTTTTTTTGGGGGGGGCGCAGTACGACATGGACCCAGTCATTCTCTCTGGATCCACTCCAGTGCCACTCAAATTACAGCACCTAGAGAACAGAATCTAAAACTCCACTAATGTCCTAGCCAAACGTGGCTATGAGAATTGTAACGTCCTTTGTTCTGGATTTCCTACTGCCTGAAAACAGACGATTATGGCCTTAGTTTTCCTAGCAGCTAAGTCACATTCGTTCTTTCATGTTGACTTGCTACCAGCTAAAGACTTTTTGTTCTTCTGTTGAGAATTAGTGTTCTGACAGCTTTCCTCAGGCTGCTAATTTTTTTAAATACCTACATGCATGTCCCTGTATTATTTCTTATTAGGGTTTACTCTAGCTAGATTCCAGCCAGTTGCCATCTTTCTGAATCTAGATTCCGTCATTGACTAGTCCTCCAAAACTTGACAATCTGGTCTTCTTTTTCTGAATTTATTCTGTGGGATCTGGTTCCTGTTGAACAGAGTCGGGAACCAGATCCCATAGAATAAATTCACGACTCTCTCTTTAGATCAGCGATTCTCAGGGTGCTCTTCTTTACATTTTATTGTGAAAATATTCAAATGTACACAGAAGTAGAAATAATAGCACAAAAACACCTATATCTCTTCCCACTGGAGTCCACAACTGTCAATATTTTTTGCCACATTTCTTTCACCTATATATTGTTTTGCCAAATCATTTTAAAATAGACATCATGACATTATACCACTATATAGTTCAATTTGCAGTCCTTCAACACATAACACCATTATATGCCCTAACAAAATATGAATAATTCCTTATTGTTATATTCACTTAGTGTACATTCAAATTTCCCATTTGTCCTCAACATGGAAATTATGGCAGTTTGTTCAAAGCCAAGTCACAGCAAGGGTGACATATTGCATTTCTCCTCCTTTCATCTAGAACTGTACCTCAACTTCCTTTTCATTACATTAATCTCTTGAAGAAACAAAGATAATTGTTTTGTAGAATGCCAAAGACCTCTTTAAATAATACACCTCTTCATGTTGTTCATTACAAATGCTGCTATCAAATAAAGGTCATTTATTAAATAACTGTTAATTTTTCTTTTTAATTACAAATTTATATGTAACTACCAATTAGAGATCCTGGTAAACATGAAATAGCACTCATCATTTTCGGGTTGATATGATCACAAGGATAAACTCAGAATTGATGCTTTATAATGGTATAACATTGATCAAGTTACTTAGCATCTATGGGTCTTTCCTGTGTTCAATAATGAATCTATCTCAGTAATATGGTTCTTATAAGGATTGATAAAATAAGCATGCAAAATTTCTGTTTAGAAACTCTGATCATAGAAGCACACACGTTTTAATTTAATATACGGAAAGCTGACTAAAACAAATATTTATCCAATGCACGTTGTGTGTTGGTAAAGAGGATAGTTAGATAGGCACAATTGATTCCCCACTACATGTTCAACATTGTTAGAGAGATCACATTGCATTCTCACAATAACCCTATGAGATAGGTACCATTATCCCTATAATATGGATGAGGAAACTAGATGTCACAAAGTTTAAATGACACACCAGTTGGGAATTGAACTTAGGTGTTTTTGAATGCATACCTGGAGCACCTCCCACTTCCCTACTCTGCCCCTCTGATTTAATAATACCCACTCCTCGGACAATACAATATCTAAGATATTATATCTACCAATCACTACAACCTTGTTAGAGTTAAATTAGAAGTGGCACTTCCCTCATTGAAATCTTCTACCTTCTGAGGGATACATCTGGCTACAAACCAAAGAAAGCCAAGCCTTATCTTCGGGGGTTTCCCCAGAGCGGGAAATGCCACACACTCGCTGCAGGCAGAGGCCTCTCTCCTCTCAACCTGTTAGACATTCAGGTTTACTGGAAATGTGTCATGTCTTTGGAATGGAAGGGCAGGGAGGAGCCAGACAGAGCCAGGTGCTGGCATGATGCTTGCCCACCAGGATAGACAAAGCTTGGGAGAGGGGAGGTGGCAGGTGGGAAGGCAGACTAGGCCCAAGACATGTGAAAGTAAATGAACATGTGTCGCACCAGTCAGTCCTGCGGTTTTTTGTCAGCAGTTGGAGCCCAAATAAAGGTGTGTGTGTGTGTGTGTGTGTGTGTACTTGGAAGTGTCAAAGGCACTTCTTACCTGTGGTAAAGCCCAGCCACTGGACAAAGCTCAAGGAGCTAGATTCTGCCTGGGGAAGGGAGATTGGCTAGGGCAAAATTGGGGTCCAGGGATTTTCAGTGGGGCCATATCATGATTAATGGGGGAGAAAGATGCACTTAGAGATTGCAGTCAATATTAAAATATTTTACGTTCATGTATTTTAAAACAAGATATATTTGTGTTTATAATATAAAATAAGGAAAGCAAATTGGAATAAAATCTTCTTAGCCAGGAGAATGTGCAGATGAACTCTAGGTAAAAACTGTTACCTTTTGCATAGTGATTTTTCAAGGGAGTTGTGAAATTTCTGTGTTAAACAAAAGAGGGTGTTAGTTTCAATACTGAGAAATCCTTGGAGAACAGAGGGGAAATGAAAAATTCTGGGAGCAGATGTTGGTGCTGGAAGAGCAATAAGTTAGCCTAGGGCTTCTCTCTCTGTTTGGTTTATTTATTTCAATAAACATTCTCTAAAAAACCTACTAAACACCAGGCATTGTGAAAAACCTACTAAGCAACAGGCATTGTGTTGGGTGCTGTGAATACAACAGTGACTGACCATTTTCTGCCCTTTAGAAGTTTGTGATCTAATGAGGCAGTAGAGGCAGGTTAACAGATAACAACAAAATCTTAGAAGTGCTATGATAGAAGTATATACAAGGCACTAAGAGGGGTCTCTGGCCCAAGTTCAAGGTGGGGAGGAGCAGAAAGAATTTCTTAGACCATAAATCAGTTTTAAAGAGCACTTGGCACTGGATCTAGTGCAAAGAGGCAGTCTCTGAAGCAGAGTGATGAACCACAGTGACTACAAGGTTGGGCTCTGTACTTATGTTGGCTGAGTTCCAGTACAGATGGGACAACCTTGGGCAAGTAACTTGTCACTCTAGACCTTGGTTTCTTCCTCTATTAACATCAGGATGGTAAGATAGTATTGCAGGGGCCAACCTCCTGGCCCTATGAAGGTTCACAGACAAATAAGCTCATAAACAGCAGATTAATTGGAGAAAAGACGTATGCATTTATTTTAAATGTATACACAAGAGCCTTTGGAATAAGAACCCAAAGATATGGGAGAAATTATCCATATTGATGCTTAGATTCAAAAAGTATGAACAGTTGTGTAGAAATATGATTGGACAAAAAGGTTGTGATCAAATGCTAGCAGACTGAGTGGGGAAATCAAGCAAGACCTGCCTGTCTGAATTCCTCTTGGCCTCTCTGAGCATGCATTCCTTCCTCTGGGTGTGGGGCAGGACGTCTTTGGGGAAAGGGGGCTCTGGTTTTTATGGGCCACCATAGAGAAGAGGGATTCTAGTTTCTATGACTAGCTTCAGGGGAGAAAGGGGCTGAGAGACAGAGGGTAGCAGAAGGTCAGAGAAAAACTTTTACTTGTAACGCTGCTTCTGAGGCCTTCATTGTGGGATATTGTGTTCTAAGCCCCAGTAATACCTACCTCACAGGGTTACTATGAGGAGTAAATGTAGTAATTATGTAAAGCATTTTAGCATATAGTTCTCAATACATGTAAATTATTAATTAATTTAAAATGCAATATGGCTTGATGGATTTGAAATTGTATTTGGGGGACTTTTAATTAGGGTGTTTTCTGTAATTAGAAATTCTCTTCCAATGCTAGTCAAAGTTTTTGACTCTTCATTTCTAAAACATTACACAAGAGTCAGTGAAGGTAATCTATCAAGGATTGACATACAAATTAGAATGTGGCAGTGTTGGCTTTAAAAGGGAGTTCATGGTTAACGAAAAGCTACCTCAACCAAACCCAGCATGTGCTCTCATTCATTTATGTATTTATTCTTTCGATATTTTAGTTCCTGATATACACCAGGTACTATGCTTTATGGTAATCTTACAGAGATGATTTATACGTAATACTTTTCCGTAGAAACTCACAGTCTTACAGAGAGAGAGAGAGAGAATTACAATACCATATGATAATGTGATAGCAGAGGTATGTACAAAATGCTTTGGGGAACTCTCCCAAGTACTGTAATGACTAATACTGCACATCTGGGAAGGTTTCATGAAGGAGGTAACCTTCTGTTAGGTCTTTAATAAGAGTTTCCCAAGCAGATACCTGTGGGATGGGAAAATTCCAAGAAGAGGAGATTGCTTATGTAGAGAACCAAAGCATTCATCAAAAATGATGTATTCATGGCAAAAAGCATAAAAGCATTGTGTGAGATTAGCAGGGGAATAGGTTTAAAAGGTAGATTATACCAGTATGATGTGTGGCTGTGCAATACTTACTCTATAGGCCAGAAAGAACTAGAGGCATGATCAGAACAGATCTGAGAAAGAGCAAACACTGGAAAATGAGTGGCAAGAGGGGAGAGACTAGATAAAAAGAAATCAGGGTTTTGCAATAATCCAGGCAAGGTTGGCCATCTTGAAAGTTTCTGGCTGTATATATAGTCTGGCCATATAGAAAGAGAACAGGACTGTAGATGCATTTCTAGGAGTCATCAGTTTAAAGGTGATACTTAAGCTATATATATCAATGAGTACCCCAAGGACATGATGTAGTGTGGGAGGAGAGGGGTCCAAGTGGGCAGGCCTGGAGAATACCAGCAAAGAACAGGGTAAGAAAAGACAGCAAGTTAAACTGAGAAGAAATCAAAAGTTGTTGTCCTAGGGCAGGAAGGAGTTTAGGAAGTAAGAAATTATCAATGGTGCCAAATAACACAGGGAATTTATGAAAGGAGCAAAAAGAAGTCACCAGATTCCATGGTTAAAAAGTTAGGGTAACCATTGTTAAAGTATTAGGGACTGAAGCTAGATTGCAATGAGTTGAAGAAAAAAGGCAGTTTGGTAATAATAAGAAGAGACAAGATTGAAGAAAAGGTATCCTTAAATGAGGGAGAGACAGGAACCTATCTGAAGCCAAGCCTGTGGACACCTAAGCACTCTACCGCTTTCTGTCTATGAGTTGTTTTTCAGATTTAAAAAAAATGTAAAACCTTTTTTATGGTGTAAGGATCTCATTGGCAGTCTTTTTTTTAAAAAAAACTGCATCTATGACTGCTACCTGAAACCTTTCTGCTCACTCTACATTGGCTTTTCTCCCTGCCCTCAGCATATCCACAGTGGAGACTGCAGGGACTACAGGAGGAATGAAGGGAAGCCTGCTCTCCAGCTCGAGTGAGGGCTCCTCCAGGATCCTGCCCTCTGCCTGCTCCAGTCCTCCTCACACGTTAGCCCCCTCCTTCCTGACCCACTTGGCTTCGTGACTTGGCTCCCACTTCTACTATCTCTGCAGCCTCTAACTGTTTATTTGAGCCCGGTAACAGGACCTTCTCAGCACAGTAAACTGAGGCCTGGGTGTCATGGCCATGGCTCCTGCTCTGACTCCAGGACCTGCCACACATTTGTTTATTGCACATATATTTGTTAAACCCCTACTGCAAGCCAGCTACTATTATAGGCACTCAAAGACATTGGTGAAGAAGGAAGTCAAAGTCCCTGTTCTTAATGGAATTTATGTTTAGTAGAGGAGACAAACAATAAATAAACGGTGGGCAAGGCCCCCAGGTGCCCTTTCTTCCAGGAAAAGAACAAAAACGCACTCACATTGAATCACAGTTATACTTCATAAACTCTCGGAGCCACTCCCTTTGATGTGGTTCCCTAAGATATAAAGTCTCACTGCTATCACATCTCTCTCCCAGGCATTCAGACTCCAAATGGGCATATGTCATCAGTCAAGTCAGATTCTTATTCTTTTCTGACTGACTGTAAATTATGAACTAGGCCTCTTTTTAGCTCCTATTTCCCTTTTTGATGTTTTTCTCCCTTGCTGCAGTAATGTAATTCTACATACCTATCTGGCCTACCACATCCCCCACATGCTAAGCTTTCCACTAATTAGCATATATTACTCAATCTGGGGAGCTATCATTAAAAGATGAACCACTATTGTGTGTACTTTTTAAAAAAATGTGTAATAAGAGAAACTTAATAGGGGACCCCTAAATAAAGCCGAGACACCAAAGAGCTGTACCCTTAATGTAAAGGTAAATAAGAAATGAACTCACAGCGAGAGACAGGAAAAAAAGTCTTACATGTCTCAGTTTTGGCTTTAGTGGAGAGAGTGGGAAGAAGATCTCACCTGGGAATTTAAACTACAAGCTGGTACTCTTACTGGTGGTCTAAGTTTACACTACTAGTGTGGCACAAATATCCCCAATCTCAGAATTTAATATGAAGCAGTCTCAAAGTGACTGGCAGAAGCAAAAATAAACCCTCAGAACCAAGGTTCACAATGCCCAGTGAGGGTTCACCTACTCTGGCAATAATCAAAATCAGTCATTGCTAATACAATCAAAAGATAATAGCCATCTGGCCAATTTCATTGTGTAGAAATTTAAACTATAGTCTCTACTCTGTGTGTTTATTTATTTATTTATTTTTGAGACAGGGTCGTACTCTGTCACCCAGGCTGGAGGGAAACCGCATGATCACAGCTCACTGCAGCTTCAAACTCCCTGGTTCAAGTGATCCTCCTGCTTCAGCCTCCTGAGTAGTTAGGACTACAGGTGCATGCCACCGTGTCTAGCTAATTCTTTTATTTTTACTTTTTGTAGAGATGGGGGTCTCACTGTGTTACCCTGCCTGGTATTCTCTGGGTTTAAATTATTCTCTGGGTTTAAATTTTGTCTATAGTGACCACTTCAAAGTTACAGGTGGAGAAATTAAGGCTTATACAGTAAATTAACCACGGCACCGAGATGCTCATTTAGACAATTCTTTTTCCTTAAAGATCAGAACCTCTCTGTGCCTGGCATCTTAGGCTCATCCTTCTTGGATGGTAGCTTCTATTAAGTAGCATGCTGGCATCTATGGAAATGCGTATCAGCGGCTGGAGACATCAATCTTAATTATTGACAAAACCTCCCTGGAGCTCCTAGGCTAATTCTGGGCACCACAACTAGGAATGCAGATGCTGGTAAAGGTATTGAAGGGAGATATGAAACCTATTGTAAAGCCAGAACTAGGTGGGAAAGGTAAAATTTTAAGTTTTTCTATCTAGAAGGAATACCAGAAACCATCTGAGTTCAATTCCTCAGGCTATATGGCAGGACTATCCTATCAGAGTTTTGCATGGCTCATCTTTTTGCATAACTCAGATTTCTGTTTAAATGCCAGTCCTCAGGAAAGACCCCATTGATTATCTCATTTATAATAGCCCGCCCACACCCTAAGATGCTTAATCCCTTCTTTTGCTTCTTTTAGTCAGAACAATTATCACTTTCTGAAATGGCCTGAGACTATTAGTTAATTATCAACTTCCTTTTTCTGTCTTCCCCCTTGCTTGTTCAGCTCTATAAACCCAGAGCCAGAACAGCATCTGGCCCCAAACCGACACTCAAAAAATGTGTTGAGTGAGTGAACAGTGAGTGAACCAGTGAAGAAAATAAGGATAGTTTTAATTATTGGAATTTCAGACAAATGAAATTTAATGATGTTAGGTTTAGATTAGTTTTTCAGTGATTCACTTTCTCTGAAAAGCTACCTGTAATGTTTCAGTATTACAGCCCTTAGCATGGTGTCTGCTACATACAAGGTTCTCAGTAACAGTTTGCTGGATGGAAGAATGCACATGATACATCCCTTTATAATAAGCTTCTTCAATTCTCTAGAAATTGATGAGACTTACTATTAGAGGACAATGATATATGGGACGATATTAACCAAAGAAAAAGGTTGAAAAACAGAAATAGATTTTAGATCATGTGAAACATTGAAAGAGATAAAAGAGTTAAAAGATTTAAAATAACATTTTAAAAATGAGAAGTGGGGCCAGGTGCAGTGGCTCATGCCTGTAATCCCAGCACTTTGGGAGGCTGAAGTAGGAAGATCACTTGAGCCCAGGAGGTCAAGACCAGCCTGGGCAACATAGGGAGACCCCGATCTCTAAAAAAGTTTAAAATTAGCTGGGCATGGCGACACCTGCCTGTGGTCCCAGCTACTCAGGAGGCTGAGGTAGGAAGATTGAGCCACTGAACTACAGCCTGGGTGACAGAGTGACACCCTGTCTCAGAGAGAGAAAGGAAAATCATCAATACTGGGAAAGGAAGGCAGGAGGGCTTTGAAGGAAGAAGAAGGAGAGATTCAAGATGTCATGGCTGTCCATGTTCCTCTCATTTCCTATGTAAGTAATCAAAGGAGGTTATAAAATCTTCCTTCAGGAGGGTTTTAGAGGTAAAAACACTATTTTGTTGGCTGGTGTGCCTGTGGATCCATCCTAGAAGTGAGGAATAAACCAAGTGGTCTTTCCAATATCTTCTAGACTGATGATACTCTGTATTTGGACACTGAAAAGCCACTCATTCATCATTCAGCAAACATTTACAAAGTACCTGCTATGTGTCAGAGAACAGTTAGAATTCTTTTGGTTGCAAGTGACAGAAACTCAATTCTTACCTTAATACTTTAAGAAAAAAAGGAAGTGCACTTGAAGAATCCTGGTTTTCTGCTAGAGCAACCAACCCACGAGAAGGGCAGGGATGCAGCAGACCCCAGGAACTAACTGCAGCTGGGGACCTAATATAGTGAGGATTCTATCTCCATCTTCTTTCTTCGTTGTCTTTAGATGTTTTCTTTTTCTTTCTCCTATTGCAGACTGTCTATTTCCTTATAGTGAAAAATGAGACTATGGACATCTTTCAAGATTTATGCCTTATAGTTTTTGGCTGCTTGTGATCTCAAGCCCAAAGATCTAGAAGACACCAGACCCAACTTGGAAGTGTGCCCTACCATCAAGTAATCAATTATAATCATTCAGATGGGACTAAATAAGAACTCCTTAAGGACAAAATAGTGTGGAAGGAGAGACACAGTTTTCAAAGTAAGTGGATAGGGCTGAGCAGGTAATACCATATACACTCATTACCGCCTGATACTGTGTTGTACCAATAGAGGTGAAACAAATATGACTAAACCTTTATATCTGTAAAATCAAGGTGTCATCAACTGGTGCACTACACAAAAATGCTGTCAATGATAGGAAGTCTGATTGCAATGCTATGTTTACGAACAGCTGAGACTGGCATCTCTCTTTGAGAAGACTGCCCTAATTTTCTTTGTAAAAGGCACATCCTGTCTCTCCAGTTCAGAGGGTTGATCTGTCGCTTGGGGTTAGTGATGACTACAGAAGTGAAGATGACAGATGAGTAACTGGTTTGTCAACCCTTGGGTGTATGGAAAAGAGGTATGAAACTATTGGAGATGAGTAGTATGAAGTGGGAAACAAGAGGAGTAGGTAGAGAGAAAGAAGAAAGGAAACAGGAGATTTAATGTAAAATTCACTCCAAACCTCACTTCTGCACAGTTCTGCATGTCCTCCTCCATTCAAAAATGAGAAGGATGGGCTCTCCTGAAAAATACTGAGAGGGCAAAGCTCTTTGATCTGGGACTCTCTAATCAAAGACTCTTCCATTAGCTCCTTGGCAGTCTGCTCAGCTCTTTCCCTAGAGCTGAGTCTGGTTGGAAAGGGGGCATGAGACTGAATGAACGACTCACACTTTAGCTTCGTTTCCATGACAACCGATCTTCACCCATTGTATTTGGGGTCTCATAACTTATACCTTCCCAAGGAGGAATTTGTATGTTTGGAGAAGGAATGGGGCTATCTTGTGGTCAAAGACCTGGGCTTTTCAGAACTCTCTAAAGGATTGACTGTTACTTCTTTTCTTTCCTTTTTCCCTTTCTCTCTCTCTTTCTTTCTTTTCTTTCCTTTCTTTCTTTCTCACTCTCTCTCTTTCTTTCCGTCTCCTTTTCTTTTCCCTCCCTTCCTCCCTCCTTCACCTTCCTCCCTCCCTCCCTCCCTCCCTCCCTTCCTTCCTCCCTCCCTCCCTCCCTCCCTCCCTTCCTTCCTTCCTTCCTTCCTTCCTTCCTTCCTTCCTTCCTTCCTTCCTTCCTCAGAGCAAAGCAGTGTTAATAGGCCATTTCTTTACTTAATAAACATCTACTGGAGTCTACCGAAAACTAAAAAGATTGTAAAAGTATATTATAATATTCCTGTGGACCAGATGATGAAATGTGAGATGTATAGTAATGAAACAAGGAGGTTCCATGGGCAATTCAGTAGCTTCATCCATAGTGTTCCCGTAGAGATTGATGTCAATCTGGACAGAGTACTCTAGCTAAATACCACTGAGCATTTAGCTAGAGTACTCTGGGTATGTCCCATTCATTATATTTTGGATTCAATAAATTAAATCAATACTTTAAAAAATATTTTTTTGTCTAAGCTGTAGGAAATCTACCTGCATTTTAGGGGCATAACATGCTAATTTAAAGAAATATTTTTTTGTAGGTACCTTGGGTAGCATTAAACCTGATGCTAAAATAAGCAAATGCAAGTGTTTTTCCCCTAACCATGTTCATCTCCACTCCCATTGACACCCTTGGTTTTTGAGCTCAAGATTCAAAATTATTTTAATAGTTAAGAGGAATTGACATTGACCAGGTAAAATTGAAGTAGAAAAAGATCATATTTGATATTTAAGATATTATCTATGTAAATACTTTTAGCAAATGTATATAGGTATAGATATGGAGAGAAATGTGTAGATACACTTGCATATGCACACACACACACAGAAGTGCTTATCAGAAATACCTGGGATTTTTAGCTTTATCCAAATAAAAACAATTGGTTTGCAGTCAAAACCAAACATGGGATTCAAGAGTTAAAAAAAAATCCTAATTATGTGTTAGAGTGTACACATAAAAGTACATATAGTTCAGATCATGCAAGAATATCTGGGAATACATGGATTATTATAGCTGCTCTATTACTTTTATTTTATTGAGAAATAGAAAGCAAACAGAAAAGTAAGACTGGGATAGTTAAGACTGAAACTATGTCATATACAGAATAATTAGGGAAAATTAAAATACTAATTTTAAGGATCAGAAAACTTACAGGGAACATGAAAACATTGGAAGCTATATGGACAATTTTATGTAGACTGCATGTTTTTTCCTGCAGATGAGAAGTGGTTTTCAGATTTTTCACAAAAGTATTCTTAGTGATACTTGTCAAATTTCTTTGAGAACTCATATTTCATTAAAACTATTGGCCAGGTGCAGTGGCTCATGCCTGTAATCCCAGCACTTCGGGAGGCCAAGGCGGGTGGATCACGAGGTCAGGAAATCAAGACCATCCTGGCAAACAAGGCGAAACCTGTGTCTACTAAAAATACAAAAAATTAGCCAGGTGTGGTGGTGTGCGCCTGTAGTCCCAGTTACTCGGGAGGCTGAGGCAGAGACAGGAGAATTGTTTGAACCTGGGAGGTGGAGGTTGCAGTGAGCTAAGATTGCATCACTGCACTCCAGCCTGGCGACAGAGCGAGACTCCATCTCAAAATGAATAAATAAATAAATAAAAATAAAAATATTATCCAAATATTTTATTATTCCATAATGTGTTTGTGTTGGTATAATGTAAAAATAGTTTCTCTTCCTTCTCTTCATATCTTTGGGGCAGAGCATTTGTGTTTATTCTGTGCCATCAGGCATTCTCTGGAATGTGCAAGTAAGTACACTTATGTATTCATAAGTTGAGATGCAACCCATGGGAATGCATTCCCAAGAGTTATCTTTTTCATTCATTATTTTAAAAGATCTTTAAAAACAAAAACCAAAATGTAAGTTTCTAAATACTGATTGTGTTGCCTTGAAAATTTGAAAATGAGAGAGCAGAGCCTGAATAGACATTTTCACTTTTTTTTTTGGATCAGGTGTAGAAAAGATTCCTACAGTAGATTTAAGTTGTAATAGATAATTCATGAGTTCTTTGAGTCTATGATAGCTTTAAGATTGGAGGTTACATATGATGCTCTGAGAAAGCAAAGAAGATGGGAGAAATAAGAAATCTGAAAGATATTCAATTCAATTAAATGTCACATATTAAAAGTTTGACATGAAGGAATGAAAATTTCAGATTACAGACATCGATGGAGACCTCTAGGTAGTGCAGGAAAATAACTGTTAATAAATATGGATCTCTCCACACATCCTACAGAAAACTATACAGACCGATAAGAAAAATAAACGTGGCTGGGCGTGGTGGCTCATGCCTGTAATCCCAGCACTTTGGGAGGCTGGCGCAGGTGGATCATGAGGTCAGGAGTTTGAAACCAGCCTGACCAACATGATGAAACCCCGTCTCCATTAAAAATACAAAAATTAGCCGGGCATAGTGGCACGCACCTGTAATCCCAGCTACTCAGGAGGCTGAGGCAGGAGAATAGCTTGAATCGGGGAGGCAGAGTTTGCAGTGAGCCGAGATCATGCCATTGCACTTCAGCCTGGGTGACAGAGCAAGACTCCATCTCAAAACAACAACAACAGTGCAACCCACATAACCCACAATGTCAACCAAACCAGAAGAAAAATAATTGCCCAACTTTGAATTACCTGTAAGTAGAAAAATATAAGCTGAATTTTAGCAGAACATTCAACTTAAGCTGGAGCCACAGGTGTTTGTGGAGAGGGAGCAGTATCCCAATTGACCCACCCCACCTTGTCAAAGTACATAAAAGAGAGGAAGAACTGAAGGGCCAATATTAAACCTGTACATCAGAAAACCATCTGTTAAACTCTTGAGAGAAACGGCAAAGAGAAATATAGAATTCTTAAGACATAATAATGAAAATATTGCCTACCAGAATTTATAGAACACTTTTAAAGCAGATATCAGAGAAAAATTCATAGAAACATTTTTGTTAGTAAAAGTAAAACAGTGAAAATAAATGAATTCTCAGCTGAAAAAGTTAAGACCCCCCCCAGCAAAGTAAAGACAATTAAAAAACCAAAGAAAGAAATAGTAAACATAAAAGTAGAAATTAATGAGCTATAGAAAAATAGTAGATGTAAGATACAATTAACTTGTTAAAATTCTGTTTCTTGAAAATAACTGGTAAATAGAAAAAACACCAACTAACTTAGGGGAAGAGAAGGAGAAAGAATGCACATACATACACACAAAGAGACTATAAGGGTGAAATAAACATTGAAATCAGAAGAAGTAAACTCAAGAGATATTATCAAATGTGACTTTTTCATACTTCTAAGCCAATAAATTTGAAAACTTGGATAATTTTCAAGGAAAATTTCATTTACTAAAATTGGACTTAAAGAAGACAGAAAACTTAGAAAGACGCTAGGAAAATAAGATAGGCAGAATATCCAGAGACAGAGTCTCGCTCTGTTGCCCAGGCTGGAGTACAGTGGCGTGATCTTGGCTCATTGCAACCTCCACCTCCTGGGTTCAAGTGACTCTCCTGCCTCAGACTCCTGAGTAACTGGGATTATAGGTGATGGTTGACATCACAGAAAAAATAACAAATAAATTTTAAAAATTGAAAAAAATGTGTGAACCATGATATTACCAACAATACTAACTGCCCTAGTAATGACAATAAATATATATTTGTTAATATACAGTGCTCATGTTAGGTTTTAAACTAAGCTCCATTTATAAGAGATAATTAAAACAAAAAAAAAACAAATTACTTTCATAGAAAAATAAGAAACCATATATCAGGAAAACACAAACAAAAAGAAATTAGGTGTGCCTCTACTGACTGTTAACTGGCAAGCCACCCGTAGTGTTTCTCCCCTCTCTCTTTAATTCTTACATTGATATCTAATAAAATTAGTATTACTTAAGTTGTATTTAAAGGATGCAAACTCACTAAAACTGATAGTTAAGTTGTGTTTAAAGGATGCGAGAATGATTTAGCATTTTTAAAGTATCAATGCATCAAATTAATTGATTAAAAGGGAGAAACAAAAAAGCTTCCAAACCCATTCTGAAAAGATATTTACTAAAAGTCAATATATAATCCTCATCTTTAAAAAATGTTAGCAAATTAGATACCTTAACATTAAAAATACATCTATTTTAAGCTAAAGCCGATATAATACATAATAATGATATGCTCCCAGAGAGTTCAATAACTGAGGCAAGGATACCTACTATTATCATCATTATTTTACATCATTCTGGAAGTTCTCATTAATGCACTGAGGTAGAATACCATACTAATTAAAATGCCTGTGGGAAAGCAAAATGCAGAATTCTTACAGTTATAGGTAGTAGAGCTAGGAATTCCAAGAAAATAAAATGCTAATCAAATTGAAAGACATCTCAGATATTTGACAAGATTGAAAACCACACAGAAATCAGTAACCTTCCTGTAAACCAGAAATAACTATTTAGAAAATCAAATAAAAATCTTATTCTGAAGAGTAGCAAATATATAATACATATGCAGGAGTGAATTTCTAAAAAGGTAGCAAAACCAAAAGAAATTTTTAATAAATAGGGTAAAATGGTGTGGTAAAGATTTATAAAAAAGTGGACTTCTCCATATTTATTTATTCAGTTAATACAATTTCAATAAAAATCTAAATCTGAATTTTTAAATAGACAAAGGACTTGAATTGAATTTCTCCAGAGAAAACATACAAATGGCCAGCAAGTATTTGAAGAGATGCTGAACATCACTAATCATCAGGGAAATGGAAATCAAAACAGCAGTGAGATATCATTTCATACCTCTTAGGATGGCTATTACAAAATAAAAGCAAATAAGTATTGGCAAACATCTGTTGAAATTGGAACCCTTGTACATTATTGGTGGGAATGTAAAATGGTACAACCTCTATGGAAAACAATATGGAGTTTCCTCAAAAAAATATAAAAAATAGAATCACACATGATCGAGCAATCTCAGTTCTGGGTGAGGGAGGGAAATGGGGAGTAGTTCAATGAGTATAAAGTTTCAGTTGTACAAGATGAGTAAGTTCTAGAGATCTTTACAGCATAGGAATTATGGTTAATACCTTGTGGTACACTTAACCATTTGTTGGCAGGGTAGATCTCATGTTATGTTTTTACTACAAAAACAACGTGGCACAAAAAAAAACTTTTGAAGGTGGTGGATATGCTTATTATCTTGATTGTGGTAATTGTTTTACAACCATATGCATATGTTCAAACTCACCAAATTGTATACATTAAATATGTGCAGTTTTTAGTATATCAATTATACCTCAATAAAGCTATTAAAAATCTAAGCATATTTTTCAAACAAAATACTTCCTATCTATGATATATGTATGTGTGTGTATCTCTCTCTCTATATATACATGTGTGTGTATATATGTGTGTGAGTGTGTGTGTGTATATATATATATATATATGTTTACTTTAAGTTCCTGGATACATGCACAGAATATACAGATTTGTTATACAGGTATAATTGTGCCATAGTGGTTTGCTGCACCTATCAACCCGTCATCTAGGTTTTAAGCCCCACATTCATTAGGTATGGCCAAACTTTTATCTAACCAGATTTCATTCTATCTATCTGGCAAAATGCTTCTTGTATTTTTCCTTGTATATCTTTACCTGTCCTACAACAGTCTTATCAATTTT
>CAUYNB010025235.1:0-11132 GCA_963574225.1 Lagothrix lagotricha | reverse complement strand
TCTAAAATATAATGGAAAGATTGGGCAATAGGCAGACTGGAAAAAAAGGCCTCTACATCTGGCAAGAAATAAGTTACTGATGGGCTCAGGAAAGATACTGATAGTAAAGTACAAGAACTAGGAGCCATATTAAAGGGAAATAAGTGAAAATCAATTACTCTCAACAATACGTTTGAGGAATTTGGGGCCAAAGGGTAGTTGCATATTTCTTTTGAATCAGTCCATATCCAAAAATATAAGGCTTAGGCTTGTCCAACTAAATTGCCTCATGCTAATTTCTTTCTGTATATCACTTTAAATTTTTACCTTGTCATCTCTTTTTATGAGATTGTTTTCACAATCTGATAAAAGGTCAAGAGAGTCCTGTCACACAACATGGTCCAGATACTCACTTTGACACCCACTGACCATATGGCCTTAACTGCTCTGATCATCCGTTTTCCCTGTTCTGGCTCCTGCCACCTCTCCAGCAACCTCAACACCCCACTCTGAGTTCTTCCAGGAACATCATTCAGGCATTCACTCACTCATTCATTTTTTCAATCAGTGAATATAATTGAGCACCTGCTGTGAACTTGAGGTTGGAAAAACAGCAGTGGACACTGTATAAAGTTATCTCTGTTTCTCCTGACAGCCGTGCTCAGCAGTTCCTTGTATCTGGAATGCTCTTTTCTGTCTAACTAACTCCCACTAACCCTCAGGTATCATCTCCCAGGAAGGACACCTCCCCACCACTATCCCCGAGATGTGGCCAATAACTGAAAGCAGAGCTGTAGAAGCTTAACCACAGACCTGTAAGCAAGAAATAACTGCTAGTGTAAGCTGCTGAGAGTTGGGGGCTATTTGTTACACAGCATCATTGCAGCAAAAGCTGACCAATACAAACAGGGAAGTTCTAGCTTCAAGCTTCAGGACTGGGACATTGTGAATCAACACTTTGTGTTTTTAGCCAGGGTGGGCCAATGCTAAGCAGATGTTCTCAGAAGAGACAAAGTCTGAGATTGAGGGAGACCTGGGTGTGAGTCCTTGCTTTGTCATGCAGGGATAGTAAAAAGCCTAGTGATTAAAAAACACATTCTCTGGAATCAAGTTGCTTGGGTACAAATCCAAGTGCTGCCGCTTATAAGCCATGTAACCTGGGACTAGTTCCTTAACTTTGGGGCCTCAGTTTCCTCATCTGTCAAATGGAAATGATTCTAGTACCAGCCCCACAGGGGCATTAAGTTGATTCAGTAAGCTAATATATGTGATGTGCTATGAGTTGCTACTTTTCAGTTATTGTGGGTGAGCTTGGCTTGGCAACTTTACTTCCAGAACCTTGTCATGTATCCAGAGTACTTTGAGTTCTTTGGATTATTAGAAACTCTAGCTGGCATGTTGTAGCTTTCTAGGCACCAAAACCGTCTTGTGCTGTCTCCATAGCAACTGCAAGCATAGACTCTGGAGTTGGACACACTCCAGTTCTAATCTGGTTGATTTAACTCTCTTTGCTCATCTGTAAAATGACATCAGTAACTTCACATGCCTCTGAGGGTACAGTGAGAATCAAATGAAATAGTGTATTTTTTGCAGAAGCACTTAGCACAGCCCCTGGCTCGTAGATGGTGTTATTGGCTCTTCTTGGACAGAGGTGACCTATTGGAGAGCCGTCTGCTCCTGGGCATAAGCCTGCAGGGAGGGTGTGACCAGAGCAATCCACTCTTGCCAGTAGGACCCTTTGAGCCTTTTTCCCCAAGGGTGGCAAGATCCAGGCACAGAGAATCAGCAAAGCCCACCTAGTACCTCCTTCTCTATTTCTGAGCTGTCTGGCTTGATCCAGAAGACTCATGAGGGCTCCCTTCTAGTGCAGAAGCTCCTGGTTGGAACCCATCTCTACAATGGCCCCATCTGCCAGCACCACGATCCAATCAGCCTGAGGCAGGATGTGGAGTGCGTGGGTCACAAGAATCTGTGTCTGGGCAGGGAAGGGTTAGAAGTTAACACACATGTGGTCACATTCCATGACTCATGCCTGTAATCCCAGCACTTTGGGAGGCCAAGGCAGGTGGATCACTTGAGGCCAGGAGTTTAAGAACAGCCAGGTCACCACGGTTAAGCCCTGTCTCTACTAAAAATACTAAAATGAGCTTGGTATGGTGGCACACACCTGTAGTCACAGCTACTTTGGAAACTGAGGCATGAGAATCATTTGAAACTGGGAGGCAGATGTTGCAGTGAGCTGAAATTACACCATTGCATTCCATCCTAGGTGATGGAGCGAGACTCCAACAAAAAGAAGAAAGGAAGGAAGGGAGGGAGGCAGGAGAGAGGGAGAGAGAGAAAGGGGCAGGGAGGGGAAGGGAAAGAGGAATGAAGGGAAGGGGAAAGAAAGTAAGAAAAGAAAGGTTATACACATGTGCTTGGCCAGCCTTCTGGAGCAGGGGGTAGGGGTGTGAGTATTGTCCCTGGACTCAGAGTAGGGAGAGCTCCCGTTCTTGTGCTCCTGCCATCTTTCTTGAAAATAGCATTTCCAAATAGAGAAACAGAGGGGACTCCTTCAGCCTATCTCAAGAAGACAAGGAGTTCATCTGACCCAGGCCAATCATCCAAAGCAGAGCTGTATTAGTTAAACCACAGACGCATAAGCAAGAAACAGCTGCTGTTGTAAGCTGAGGGAATCTGAGGGGTTATTTGTTATGTAGCATCATTACAGCAAAAGCTGACCAATACAAAGAGGAAAATTGGACTCAAGTGGAAGGGGGCGGTGAGAGAAACTTGGGTTAGGACTGGATGCTAAGGGCATCCTCTGCCTTTGCCCTGTGCCCTCTGACACATGTTCCCAAACTTACTGTTCCGTGGAGTAGCCCACCAGGCCCGATGACCTGGTTGAAGACATGCTGGCTGATGTGGGTGTCCAAAGCCACCAGGGGGTCATCCAGCAGGTACACAGCTGCCTTTCTGTACACAGCCTGGGTGAGGCTCAGCTGCTGCTTCTGACCCCTGAGAGAGTCATGCCCTGTGGCCACAAAAGGAACAGTGTCCTGAGTCTACATCTACAGGGTGAAACTGGGGAGCCCAGGAAGGAGCAGGTTGGGGCACATATGACCATCAGGGTGAGGTGTAGCTCCCTATGTCTGTCCCCTGGGGACAGGCTCAGCTTCAAAGGCACTCACTCCCAAGCCAGCATCCCCTTCATCCTTACCAGCCTCACTTCTCCCCTTCCCAGCACACTTCCTGGAGGAGTTACCTGTGCTTCCCAAGCTACTCTGTCTCCTACTCACTCTCTGTATCCATTTGAGTCCAACTTCTGTTCTCTTTCTCCACTGAGACCACCTGTAATAAGGACACCATTAATTTCCCTATTCCATGATCCAGTGGTAACTTTTCAGTCCTGCTTTTTTTTTAATTTTAAAGTTTAATTGATTTATTTTAGTTTTTATTGATATGTAATAGTTGTACCTATTTGAGGGGCACAGGTGATATTTTGAGACCTGTAGAGCAGTGGTCCCCAACCTTTTTGGCACCAGGGATCGGTTTTGTAGAAGACAACTTTTCATGGACCTGGGGTCAGGGGGGTGGTTTCAGGATGATTCAAGCACATTACATTTATTGTGCACTTCACTTCTATTATTATTATTATTATTTATTGAGATGGAGTTTTGCTCTTGTCACCCAGGCTGGAGTGGAGTGGCATGATCTTGGCTCACTGCAACCTCTGCCTGCTGGGTTCAAGCAATTCTCCTGCCTCAGCCTCCCAAGTAGCTGGGATTACAGGTGCCTGCTACCACACCTGGATGATTTTTTGTATTTTTAGTAGAGATGGTGTTTCACCATGTTGGCCAGGCTGGTCTCGAACTCCTGACCTCAGGTTATCTGCCCGCCTCACCCTCCCTACGTGCTGGGATGATAGGCATGAGTCATTGTGCCTGGCCTGCTTCTATTATTGTACATTGCAAAATATAACGAAATACTTACACAACTCACCATAATGTAGAATCAGTGAGAGCCTCAGCTAGTTTTGCTGAAACTAGATGGTCCCTCTGGGGGCAATGGGAGACTGTGATAGATCATCAGGCGTTAGATTTTCATAAGAAGCATGCAGCTGCAGGGCATGGTGGCTCATGCCTGTAATCCCAGCACTTTGGGAGGCCAAAGCGAATGGAGCACAAGGTCAGGAGTTTGATACCATCCTGGCCAACATGGTGAAACCCCGTCTCTACTAAAAAAATACAAAAATTAGCCATGCGTGGTGGTACGTGTCTATAATCCCATCTACTCAGGAGACTGAGGCAGGAGAATGGCTTGAACCCAAAAAGCAGAGGTTGCAGTGAGCCAAGAACGTGCCACTGTACTCCAGCTGGCAACAGAGTGAGACTGCATCTCAAAAAAGAAGAAGAAGAAGAAGAAGAAGCATGCAGCCGAGATCCTTTGCATGTGCTGTTTACAGTAGGGTTTGCGCTCCTATGAGAATCTAACACTGCCACTGATCGAGAGGTGGAGCTTAAGTGGTGATGCGAACAATAAGGAGTGCCTGTAAACAAAGATGAAGCCTCACACGCCTGCCCGCTGCTCACCTGCTGTGCTGCCTGTCCAGTTCCTAACAGGCCTCAGACTGGTACTGATTCGTGGCCAGGGGGTGTGGGGACCCCTGATGTAGGCAGTATGTAATGATCATATCAGGGTAACTGAAATAGTCATCACCTCAAACATTTATCTTTTGTATTGATGAATAGACACGACAATCCTTGTCTTCTAGCTATCCTGAAATTTACAACTAAATTCTCATTGACTATGATTTCCCTTGTGTGCTATTGATTACTATCACTTATTCCTTCTATCTAGGCCTTCTTGTCTTTTATACATTCCTTTTTAAAATTATTTTTATTTATTTTTGAGACAGAGTCTCGCTCTTTCATCCATGCTGGAGTTCAGTGGCATGATCTCTACTCACTCCAACCTCCATCTCCTGGGTTCAATCGATTCTCCTGACTCAGCCTCCCATGTAGCTGGGATTACAGGTGCACCACCATGCCTGGCTAATTTTTGTATTTTTAGTAGAGATGGAGTTTCACCATGTTGGCCAAGCTGGTCTCAAACTCCTGACTTCAAGCAATCCACCCGCCTTGGCCTCCGCAAGTGCTGGGACTACAGGCATGAGCCACTGCCCTGGCCATTCATTCATTCTTTTTTTTTTTTCTCTGTAATCTAGACTCAGATGACACATTCATTCATTCTTACATTAATTCATTCCACTAATAACTGCTGCCTGGTTATCATATCCCCGTCAGGGTTCTAGGCTTTGGGGAAACAGCAATGAACGAAACAAAGTTTCTGCTATCTGAATGGATCCATCATTCTAATGAAGGGGAGAGAGACAGGCAATCCATAAACAAATCAGTAACACGGACAGCACATCAGGTGGAAAGTGCTATGAAGAATAAATACGAAAGCTGGTGCAGCCAGGTACGGTGGCTCACGCCTGTAATCTCAGCACCTTGGGAGGCTGAGGTGAGTGGATCACTTGAGGTTAGGAGTTCGAGATCAGCCTGGCCAACATGGTGAAATACCATTTTTATAAAAAGTACAAAAATGGTGGTACTTGCCTTTAATCCTAGCTACTCAGGAGGCTGAGGTGGGAGTATTGCTTGAACTTTGGAGGCGGAGATTGCAGTGAGCCGAGATTGCACAACTGCACTCCAGCCTGGGGAACACAGCAAGACTTTGTCTCAAGAAAAAAAAGAAAAGGAAAAAGGAAAAAGGAAAGGAAAGGAAAGGAAAAAGGAAAGGAAAAAGGAAAGGAAAGGAAAAGAAAGGAAAGGAAAGGAGAAAGGAAAGGAAAGGAAAGGAAATGAAAAGCAGGAGTGGGTGTAAGGTGCACTGGCATGAGCAGGGTTTCGGTGGTGGTGGTGGATAAGGTAATCAGGGAAGGCTTCTCTGTGAATGTAATAGAAGTGAGGGATGAGCCCTGGGGACTCCTGGGGAGAGATTTCGAACAGTGGGAACAGCAGGTGCAAGGGCCCTGGGGACAGAGTGTGCTGTGGGGTATCAGGGAACATCACAGAGACTCTGGAGGCTGGAGTGAAGCCAGATGATGATGGGAGATGGGGATGATGGATACCAGAGCAAGGTGACAGGGACTTTGCCAGGGATTATCATGACTTGGGCTTTGACTCTGAGGGAAATGGGGAGATGACCTGAGGTCAGGAGTTTGAGATGAGCCTGGCCAACATGGTGAAACACTGTCTCTACTAAAAATATAAAAATTAGCCAGGTGTGGTGGCACATGCCTATAATCCCAGCTACTCAGGAGGCGGAGGCAGGAGAATTTCTTGAATGTGAGAGGGGGAGGTTGCAGAGAGCCAAGATTGTACCACTGCACTCCAGCCTGTGCAACAGAGTGAGACTCCATCTCTCTCTCTCTCACACACACACACACACACACACACACATACACACACACACACAAAGTGGAGGGCTGGATTTGGCCTGGGGGTCACAGTTTGCCAGCTCCTGCCTAATCCATAGCTCCAGATGCATATATCCTGTGTCTTAGACATCTCTGTCCAGACCCTTTGGTGAGGCCCAGAGAAGGGAAAGCAATTAGATCAACGTCACCCAGCAAGGCAGGGCAGAGTAAGACAGGAGTCTAGTCATCTCACTCTCAGTTGTCAGACAGACCTTCACAGCCAATCCCTACCACAACTCATTGCCTCTCTCTTTGTTGAGAGATTAATCATTTCTATTTATTGATTAATGATTATTTATTGAGCACCTAGTAAGTGCCTGACCCTTAGCTGAGCCCTTCTTCTCCCCTACTTCCCTGACCACTCCCTGCATTTCTCCATCATACTGTCCATGATGAGTCAGGGACCAAAATGACCCCCAACTGCAATGCCTCCCTGACCCAAAAGACCCCAAGACTCTCACCTGCTCCCCAACTGAAGTGTGGACTCCCACAGGGAAGCTGTCCACATCTGGCTGCAGGGCACAGGCCTCTAGGACTCTCTCCATCCAGACTGGGTCCAGCTCCTGCCTGAGGCACACTTTCTCCACCACAGAGGTGTTCTGCACCCAGGCCTCCTGGAGCATGTAGGCCACCAAACACTAAAACACGACTTATTTTGGTCACAGAAGGATGATGGGGACAGAGGTATGACAGGTTTTAAGGAGCAGTGGGAGCTGGGCTCTCAGTGGGTGGGTGGTGGAGAGAATGAATGAAAGTGAGCTTGGCTGGGATGGGGAGGGGTGGAAAGGCAGCAAGGAAGGGGGACTTTCAGGATGTTGGGGATATCCTAGCAGACAGGCAGGGAGTGGCCTCGCTTTGATGCTCACAAACCCCTCCACCTTTGACAGCTCCCCAAAGAGGACAGAGAGCAGGGAGGACTTCCCTGTCCCCACTGGACCGACTACACCCAGGAAACAGCCCCGGGGCACAGTGAGGTTTATTCTTACAATGCAAGAAAGGAGACATGACCTTGGTTAGGGCCCAGCCCCCAACTTTGAGGAAGGGTGAGCCCCAGATGGAGCCAAGCTTTCCTGCTCTGGGAGTCTAAAAGCACCTGTGGGGCTGTTCTTTTCCCAGTCCTTGTCAGGCTATTTGAGCAACCATCCTGTGCACATCTGTGCATATGTGCACACATACACACACGCAAAGTGCGCACACATGCATGCACATTTGCACACTCATACAAGCATGCTAGCGTGCACAGCAACACACAATGTGGGAACACATCCACACACACAAGCGCATGCCCATACTCAAGAAATCCATGCTCACATGCATACATGTGTGCACCCATGCACACACATGCATGCACGTCCACCCACGCGCACACACAGAGTTGGCAGTAGCCTGAGGGTTTCACCAGCCTGGCCCCCTGCCTTGGCTTTTGCAATAAATAGGCTCTTTCCTCCCCTCCCTGCCCCTGCTCTTGGTCCCGTCCCACTCCTGTCCATGTCCCAC
Organism: Lagothrix lagotricha; assembly: GCA_963574225.1. Taxonomy (NCBI): domain Eukaryota; kingdom Metazoa; phylum Chordata; class Mammalia; order Primates; family Atelidae; genus Lagothrix; species Lagothrix lagotricha. Next base: position 3,190 of record CAUYNB010025235.1, on the reverse strand, counting down.
AGCCCATCCTACATCCCATGACCAGAGGGATTTGTTAAAACCCAAGTCGGCAGTGGCTCATGCCTGTAATCCCAGTACTTTGGGAGGCTGTGGTGGGCGGATCACCTGAGATTGGGAGTCTGAGACCAGCCTGACCAATATGGATAAACTTCGTCTTTACTAAAACTACAAAAATTAGCTGGGTATGGTGGCAGGTGCCTGTAGTACCTGCTACTTGGAAGGCTGAGGCAGGAGAATCGCTTCAACCAGGAGGTGGAGGTTGCAGTGAGCTGAGATCACACCACTTCACACCAGCCTGCCAACAGAGCGAGACTCCATCTCAAAAAACAAACAAACAAACAAAAAACCCAAGTCAGCTCTTAATACTTCCCAGCTAAACCCGTCAGCACTCCCATTTCACTCAGGGTCAAAGCTAAAATCCTAATGATCATGAACGATGTCCCGGCTCCTTCCACTCTGTGCCTCAGCTGCTCTTTCTTGGCCACGCTGACCTCCTTGCTGTTTCTTGAACACAATAGGTCAGTGGTTCTCAACTGGGGATGACTGCATCCCCCAGGAGTCATTTGGTAAGATCTAGAGATATTTTTGGATGTCACAACTGGTAGGGGGTGCTGCTGGCATCTAGGGGGTAGAGACTGGGGGTCCGCTAAACATTCCACAATGCACAGGACAGAACCCAACAATGAATTTTCAGCCCAAAATATCAACCATGCTGAGGTTGGAAAACCCAAGTCCAGGCATACTCCTGAACCAGGACCTTTGCATATACCATTCCCATTGCCTAGAAGGCTCTTCTCCCATGCCAGACACGGTGGCTCATGCCTGTAATCCCAGCACTTTGGGAGTTGAGGCAGGTGGCTCACTCGAGATTGGGAGGTAGATACCAGCACGGCCAACATAGTGAAACCCCATCTCTACTAAAAATACAAAAATGAGCTGGGTGTGGTGGCATGCGCCTGTAATCCCAGCTACTCAGGAAGCTGAGGCTGGAGAATCGCTTGAACCCAGGAGGTGGAAGTTGCAGGGAGCTGAGATCTTGCCATTGCACCCCAGCCTGGGCGACAGAGCAAGACTCTGTTTTCAAAAAAAAAAAAACTCTTCTCCCAGACACCTGCACCGTTCACTGTCTTTCCTTATGATGTCGGCTTGAATGCCAAGCCTTCCCTCACCAGGCATGCCATCATGCTCTGTCCCCCTGCCCTGGCTTCCTGTTTGGGCCTCACCTCTATCAGCATGTCACTCCAAGAGAGCAGGGCCCTTGTCTGTTTCTTTTACCCAATCCCCAGTACCTAGAACACAGCATGGTCCATAGCAAGTTCTCCATCAACGAAGCGAGTGAATGACAACCAGTACAAATACTGCTCAGGACGTATTCTCTCCCTTCTTATGGAGTTTCAGGGTTGGCTGAGATTTTTGGCCACAAAGACCAAGCCATAGAGTTGGGGGCTGTAGATGACAATGATCTGGGACTGATATATGTGGCACAGAAGTGAGCAAAGCTGATGAGGTTGAACTGTGGAGCTCCTCAGCCAGCCCCACCTTGGCAATGTCTTGGCCAGCCTGGGAGCAGAGGGGTGTCTCCCCTGATGGGGGACACTCAGATGCCCTGGTCCCTATCTGCAGGAGGTGCAGGTCTATGCCTTACAGGTCCCCACCTGCAGGAGGTATAGGAGCATCCTGGGAACCTTCCTGGCAGAGCCCCGGCCCAACTTAACCTACCCTCCCATCCCAGGCTGGAAACCCGCACCACCCCTCAGGTGGAAGGTGGCAGGAGCCCCACACAGCTTCTCCCTAAAAACATGAGACTGGTTTCCATGGGTGTCATTCTGTACATGTGGAGGCAGGGAGGGCTTTCCTGGAACCAGGCGAAGGTGGCATCGTGTATCGTGATGGAATCCTTCTTGGCAGCTGCAGGGCACAAGAGGCCAGTTACAGGAGACCCCTGACCTGGCCAGCCTCTGCATCGGAGAGGCCAGAGGCAGAAGCTGCAGCAGAAAATCTTTCCCACTGAACAAACTGTCCTGCTACTCGCTGGCTTGTGTGTGACCCTGCAGGGGTCTTGTTCTTTCTACGTCCCATGGCTAATAACCCAGGGGAAGGCAAACCATGGCCCAGAGACCAAATCCTGCCTACTGCCTACTCTTATCAATAAAGTTTCATTGGAACACAGCCAAATCCATTCATTTCTATATTTCATGTTTTGAGCAGTTGTGGCAGAAACAGTCTGGCCCACTAGCCTAAAATATGCACAGTCTAGTCATTTATGAAAAGGTTAATGAACTTCTGATATAAATTATCATCTAATCCCAGTCTTCCTGGAGAGTGAAGGGAGTGTTATTAATTTTACTGTGGCCGCACACGGTGTCTCATGCCTGTAATCCCAGCACTTTGGGAAGCCGAGGTGGGTGGATCACTTGAGGTCAGGAGTTTCAGACCAGCCTGGCCAACATGGCAAAATCCCATCTCTAACAAAAAGTATGAAAATTAGCCAGGTGTGGTGGCGGGCACCCGTAATCACAACTACTCCGGAGGCTAAGGCAGGAGAATTGCTTGAGCCTGGGAGGTTGCAGTGAGCCGAGACTGCGCCACTCACGGCACTCCAGCCTGGAAGACAGAGTGAGACTCCGTCTCAAATAATAGTAAATACTTATTAGAATATATATTACATATTTACTTTTAAATTATATAACTATAATAATTATTATAACCATTATAATCAATAATAAATATTTCACTGTGACAAGTGTAATTAGATTAGTGGTTCTTGATCCTTAACACATAGTTAGAATCTCCTGAAAGATTTTGTAAAACTCAAAGCTCTCATGGCTCAGCCCAGATCCATTAAATCCATTCTCACAATCAGCTGCTGTGATGATTGATATGCTCATTTTGCAGATGGAAACACGGAGGCTGAGAGAGAAGATCTATTTGTCAGTATCAACCAGCTAGTCAGTGCTGGAGCTGGGATTTGGACCTGGGCAGTCCAATGCCATAGGCTAGGCTTTTTACCACCAGGTGAGTGTTTTTCAGGTACACAGTTTGCTCAGGTTGTTCAGTACAACAAGGGGGAGGGTGTCTTGGTCCGTGGGGTGACAAAAGAATGGGGTGGAGAGGCAAGCCCAGGTAATTTGAGTTTGGAGAGTCTCATCATTCAATAATGCTTGCGATGATGCTATTTTCTTTTTTCCTT
>CAUYNB010025233.1:0-15022 GCA_963574225.1 Lagothrix lagotricha | reverse complement strand
TATAATTAAATTTGTCACAGCTCAATTATACCATTTTGAGAATCGTATACTACATTAAAAAAAAATTAGTAGGATCTATGTATATTGATAATTATTAAAAAGTCATTAGCGGTGGAAATTTTAAAGAACAGCCTTAGTATCCATCTAATAGAGAAATCAGAACATATCTATAATATGAATTACTACACAACTGAAAAGAATACATTTAATCTACATTAGTTGGAACTAGTAATGTCTACCTTGTATTGTAAAGGGAGTAATTAAATCACTATATAATGTAGGATTTGAGAATGTTCTTTAAAACAAAAGAAATCAATAAACCCATAAAAAGAACTATTGAAAGCTCGTCACAAAATCCAGAAATAATTTTTAAAAACTGATAATTTGACTATGTAAAAAGAAAAGTTTTTTCAAAACTAAAACAATATGAACAAAGTAAAAGTTATGATACAGACCTTAAGAAAAAAATCAGTTATTATATGGAAATAATAAATGTGCAGAACATATAAAAAATATCACTAAATGAATTATAAAACTAGTAAAATGTATCATTATGAAAATCACAGGGAGAAATACAAATGGCCAATATACATACACAGATATGCACAATCTCACTAATAAGTGTAGAAATCCAAATTAAAAGTAAAAATATTTTAAATCACAAAATTGGCAAACATTAACATTGATAATTTCCTGTGTAATTAAGGGTGTGGGGAAATAGAAATTCTCATACACTGATGGTAGAAGTATAAACCATTGATTTCTTTTTGGAACACAGATTTTTAAATTTCATCAAAATATTAAATATTAATTTTTGCAGCAGTATTTTATTTTTAGAAATCAATCATAAGGGAAAAACAATCTCTTAATCAATGTGACAAAAAGGTAGATACACAGGGGTGTCCAGTACAGCTCTGGTAACAATAACAAATAACTGAAATTGCCATAAGCATTTCTCAGTGAAAAAGTGACCAAAATATGGTAAAATATTCTATTGAATAATGATGTAACTAAAACTCATAATGAGAGAGACCTGTATGTACGGATTAGCAATATTCACCAAATTAAATCTTATATGGAAGCCAGTCAGGGAACAATACACAAAGCAAGATCTCATCATGGAAACGTACGTGCATGTTTATCTGTATGTAGGTGAAAGGGGGTTTTGGGGTGGCCTGGGAGCCGGTGGGGATACATTTATTCTATAGACCTAAGCACTATGTGAATTTTTATAACAACAACAACAATTTTTATAACAATTGTTTCTAATTAATCACATAAGAAACACGTGTTTAACCCTATATAGATGTATGAATACATGGAGATAATTATTATTCTTCTAAATAACAAAATACAACAGCAATGTAATGTCACAAATAGATAACAGTACAATATTAAATACTGTAATATCCAATCCAATATTAAAATTATATATATACACATAGATACAGGTAGGGCTGCCAACAAATGGTTTTCAAGTCTAACATTGTGCTAATTGTTGTAGACCTCTGTGACTATATGAGAAATCATGGAATTGTACACTGTGTGGGGGTGAAATTTATGGTATTTCAATTATATCTCAAAGTTTTGTTAAAAAAAATAAGTGGCTTAATATTCTAGTATTAAGTAAAAATTGGTTTTATTTAAAACATAAATTAATAATTTCCAGTAGATTCCCTTAAAAGATTATAGCAGGGATGTCCAGATCACACCCACCCCAACCTCTTGAGTTTTTGGCTATTTTCCACAGTGTTGAATTGAATGAGGTGAGGGAGGAAAACAGTGTTTGAGAAGTTAGTGGAGAAGTTCTTAAGTCTAATTAGATCCCATTTGTCTATATTGGCTTTTGTTGCCACTGCTTTTGGTGTTCCTGTCATGAAGCCCTTGCCTATGCCTATGTCCCAAAAGAAACAATCATTGGAGGGAACCAGCAACCAATAGAAAGGGAAAAAATTTTTGCAAGCTACACATCTGACAAAGGGCTACTATCAAGAATCTACAAAGAACTAAAACAAATATACAAGAAAAAAACAACCCCATCAAAGAGCGGGCAAAAGATAGGAAAAGACACTTTTCAAAGGAAGACATCTATGTGGCCAAAAAACATGAAAAAATGCTCATCATCATTAGTCATTAGAGAAATGCAAATCAAAATCACACTGAGATACCATCTCACACCAGTTAGAATGGTGATCATTAAAAAATCTAGAGACAACAGATGCTGGAGAGGATGTGGAGAAATAGGAATGCTTTTACACTGTTGGTGGGAGTGTAAATTAGTTCAACCACTGTGGAAGACAGTGTGGCCATTTCTCAAGGATCTAGAAATAGAAATTCCATTCGATCCAGTAAACCCATTACTGGGTATATACCCAAAGGTTATGAATTGTTCTATTATAAAGACACATGCACACTATGTTCATTGCAGCACTGTTTACAATAGCAAAGACTGGGAACCAACCCAAATGCCCATCAATGATAGACTGGATAAAGAAAATGTGGCACATATACACCATGGAATACTATGAAGCCATAAAAAACGATGAGTTCATGTCCTTTGTAGGGACATGGATGAATCTGGAAACCATCATTCTTGGCAAACTGACACAAGAACAGAAAATCAAACACCGCATGTTCTCACTCATAGGCAGGTGTTGAACAGTGAGAACACATGGACACAGGGAGGGGAGCATCACACACTGGAGTCTGCTGCGGGGAGGCTACGGGAGGGCCAGGAGGGGGTGGAGAGGTTGGGGAGGGATAACATGGGGAGAAATGCCAGATATAGGTGACAGGGGGATAGAGGCAGCAAATCACCTTGCCATCTATGTACCTATGCAACAATCCTGCATGATCTGCATGTACCCCAGAACCTAAAGTACAATTAAAAAAGAATTAACCAAATTAGCCCAGTATTACAAACTTATTAGATAGCCAAAATTGTATGGAATTATAATAAAGATTAATAATTGTAAACACAATATTATCATCTTACCCTTATATAGTGCTTCATGCTTTCCAAAATGCTTTCACATAATTATGTACAAAACCATGACACTAGGCAGATCATTAGCATTACCCCAAAAAATTAAAATGTTGAGGCTGATAGAAGTTAAAAATTGCCTACACTACTTATGTGGCACTGATATCCACATCCTTATATAAGTAAATAAACCCATTTTCTGTTAAGCCAAATTATATATAATTTAATAATCTATTTTATTCAACTTCAGAGATCAAAGAGCACAGGAGAATATAGTGGTACTGTAAAACAGTACGACCACTTAGAAAAATTGGCAATTTCTCATAAACTTTCATCTACCCCATTATCCAATATTTCTACTCCCAGATATTTACTCAAATTAAATGTAAACATAGGTTCACAAAGAGACTGCCATAAGCATGTTCATAGCCACTTTACTCCTAATAGCCCAGATGTCTATCAAAAGAATGGATAGGCCAGCTGCAGTGGCTCATGCCTGTAATCCCAGAACTTTGGGAGGCCAAGGCAGGCGGATCACCTGAGGTCAGGAGTGCGAGACCAGCCTGGCCAACATAGTGAAACATCGTCTCTACCAAAAATACAAAAATTAGCTGGTGTGGTGGTAGGCACCTGTAATCTCAACTACTCGAGAGGCTAAGGTAGGAGAATCACTTGAACCCGGGAGGTGGAGGTTGCAGTGAGCTGAGATAGCACCACTGCACTCCAGCCTGGGCAACAGAGAGCAAGACTACATCTCAAAAAAAAATAGATAAGAAAATTATGAGTATTCATATGACAGAATGACAGAATACCACTCAGCAATGAAGAGGAATAAAATATTAATACTATGAAACAAATCTCCAAAACATTCTTCTAAGGAAAAAAAGACTATGACCCAAAACAGTACATACTGTACAATTCTATTTATGTGAAGTTCTAGAACAGGAAAAACTCATCTAGGATTGGAAAAAAACATCAAAATGGTATTTCCCCCAAAGTTAAGGGAAATGGGGACTTTCTGGGAAGAGGTCGGAGGTCACTTTCTGGGGTGATGAAAATGTTCATTATTGTCCTTTTTTTTTTTTTTTTTGAGACAGAGTCTCACTGTGTCACCCAGGCTGGAGTACAGGGCTCGATCTCAGCTCACTGCAACCTCCGCCTCCTAGGTTCAAGTGATTCTCCTGCCTCAGCCTCCCGAGTAGCTGGAATTACAGGCATGCACCACCATGCCCAGCTAATTTTTTTGTATTTTTAGTAGAGACGGGGTTTCACCACGTTGGCCAGGCTGGTCTCAAACTCCAGTCCTCAGGTGATCCACCCACCTTGGCCTCCCAAATTGCTGGGATTACAGGCATGAGCCATCACACCTGGCCAAAATGTTCATTATCTTCATGGAGTGTAAGTATACCTACTTATCAAAACTCACTAATTTGTGCATTTTACTGCATGAAATTCAACTCCATTTTTTAAAAAGAAATACAGCAAAGTGAAAAGAACAAAGAAAGATTTTCACTTTAATAAACAAACCATAATATCTACCTCTGGAGTAGATAATCTTCCTCTTTTGGGCAAATCCACTTCCTCTAAGTTGTAGCTGTGTCTTCTTAAATGAACTAGGTGTTGCATTTGTGAAACTGTTTGGCCACCATGGGCAACTGTGAAGCAATGCATAAAAATGTTATTTCATACACTACCATCTTAATAACCTTAATACAGATATGTTCTCAGAATGCTAACTCAAATTAAATTGGACTTTGGGTTGAAATTTAGAGTGACAAAACAAGAATTCTTCCATGACCAATTTGGAGTAATTCCTTTAAAACTGAAGGGCTACATTACCCATGACTAGGAATAAGAATCAAATCAAATGCAATTACAAACTGTGAAGTGACTGCTTAGTAACTTAAAGCCTACAAAGGAAATGCTGGAAACAAATGAAAAAGAGAACACAGGGCTAACTCCTTTTGTACAGGAGCTCCAAATGGCCCCTGCAAAGAAGACAGCATTGTGTCCAAAATACAAGCCAGGAATCTATTCTGGATCGGGCCCCCACCGCTATGTCAGCTGGGCAGACCACTAGAGACATCACCTCCTCATCTGCCAGGTTAACACCAGTTGAGATGATCTCTAAGGTCCATTTCAGCTTTCAAGTTAGGATTGCCTTATTAAATGTTATATTAAGCCTAAATAAATGGATGTGAAATGTAAACCAAAAATCTAGAATTAGGAAGGTTCAGTTATGGCTCTGAGTCACTTAACTATGGAACTAGAAGACACTGGCTGCAACAGTATTGGATTATATCTTGTACTAGAGATTCACTTTGAAAGCCTGCCTCACAGTTACCGCAAGGGACACTTTAATGAAAGAGCTACTTCACTTAAACCTTCCTGAGCCAGGGCGGTAATGAGAGGCACAATTAAGGGAAGCAGGTTTCATCTCTTTACTGTTTCCTTTCCTTCTATAGTGGAGATCCTAATGACCAGGGACCCAAAAGAGAGAAATCAAAAGGGGATAAAGAAAATGAGAGAACTCTCAAGTTAGATAAATGCAGACAAATGTTATATAGAAATATCAAGTTATAAAATACCTCCAGGCTGGACCCAGTGGCTCACACCTGTAATCTCAACATTTTAGGAGGCTGAGGCAGGAGGATTACGTGAGCTCAGGAGTTGGAGACTAGCCTGGGTAACATAGCGAGATATCATCTCTACTAAAAATTTTTTTAAAAACTAGCTGGGCATGGTGGCATGCGCCTGTCATCCCAGCTACTGGGAAGACTGCGGTAGGAGAATTGCTTGAGCCCAGGAAATTGAGGCTGCAGTAAGCTGTGATTGTGCCATTGCACTCCAGCCTGGGTGACAAAGTGAGACCCTGTCTCAAAAATAATAACAAAATGAAAGATACAATAAGATACCTCCAAATTGAGCTGTAACTTCAACCAAATTTTACCTTTTAAACTGTTTGAGTTTTTTCTGACTATAATACAAGCTATAGTAATTAAATTCTGATGTATTCAAACAAAGGAACTACACAGCAAGGAGAATAAACCAATTATTGCAGCACATAGCAAGAAGCAAAAAAAAAAAAAAAAGCCAGACACAAGCCAAGTGTGGTGGCACGTGCCTATAGTTCCAGCTACACAGAAGCTGAGGCAGGAGAATCAATTGAGCCCAGGAGTTCAAGTCCAGCCTGGGCAACACAGCAGGACCCTGTCTCTGAAAAAAATGCCAGATATAAAAGAGAGTATAGCATATGGTTCAACTGGTATAAAACTCAAAAACAGGCAAAAGTAATCTATGGTAGAAGTCAGGATAGTGGTTACCTTACAAAGAAGAGTAGTGATTGAAAGGGGGTGGATAGGATTCTAGGGAGCTCATACCTTATATTTCTTGGTTATGAGTGCTGGTTATATGCATGAATTAGTTTGAAAATTATTTAAGCTGTATATTTATGATGTGTACATATTTTGTATGTCATAGACTTCCACAAAAAGTTCACCTATGGCCAGGTGTGGTGGCTCATGCCTGTAATCCCAGCACTTTGGGAGTCTGAGGCAGGTGGATCACTTGAGGCCAGGAGTTTGAGACCAGCCTGGCCAACAAAGTGACATTCCGTCTCTACTAAAAATACAAAAATTAGCTGGGCAGGGTGGTGCACGTCTGTAATCCCAGCTACTCGGGAGGCTGAGGCAGGAGAGTCGCTTGAGCCTGGGAGGCATAGGTTGCAGTGAGCCAAGATCACACCACTGCACTCCAGCCTAGGTAACACAGCAAGACTCTGTCTCAAAAAAAAAAAAAATTCACCTAAAAAATTCAGCTCATTATAAATAATTCAGAATCTAAATAAAAAGAGAAAGCAATCCACAGCAATAAATATTGTAACCTTTAAATGTATTTATTTTTCTTATATATTTTATATACTTTGAATCATATTGTATATGTATTCTGAGCAATTTTGTGTCATTTATAATTTTTTAAATATTTTTAAATGCCTGCATAATAATCCATTATATGGATGTCCAGAGGTTTTGCTACCTGTTTTCCACTGTGGGACATTTATATGGCTTCTAATTTTTCACTCTTTTGGTATAATGATGTGTATACATTCAAAGTCAAACATTTCTGTACACCTCTGAACAGTTCCGTATAATGGATATCTAGAAGAATCACTAGGTCAAAGTCTATGAATATTTGGGGGACTCTTGATAGGTGAGCTACTGCCAAAAAGTCCAAAAAGGTTGTACTAATTTACATTTCAAGAGAACTGCAATGCAATGGTTTTTCTCCATTATCACTAAATTATCTTTTACCAACTGTTAATTTGATAGACAAAAGTTTAAAGTTTGTATCTCATTTAAGTTTGCATTTTCTATCCACTAGTATTTCTTGTTCTGTGAATTGTTCTGCTCACTGCCCAACTGGGGTCTCAATATTTCCTGTCTGATTTGTATGAGGTTTTGCTCTCTTAGGGATAATACCCTTGAAAGTGTATAATTGCAACAAACACCCTTCTCGGGTGGAGGTGTGATTTAGAAGAGTGAGGTTTTTTTGAGCTAGGGAGGGGTTTCTTTATTTGTTTATTACGCCAAATTCATTAACATTTTTGTGACTTCTTCAGCTGCTTTTACACTTAGTCTTTCACCAGGATTAGAGAAAACAATCAACTATATTTTCTTCTAGTTTTTTCCATACTTCCACGTATTGGGTCTTCAACTCTTTAATCCATCTCAAAATTATTTCAGTGTATGATGTGAAATGAAATGAAATGGGCTTTCCCCCAACAGTTAAGCATTTTTCCCAGCATGTTATTTCCTTTCCATCATTCCTGTATTAATGTACTCTAGTGTGTTAACTCTAAATCCTTTGATTTGTTTGTGAGTTTCTATCACATTAAGTCTGGCTCCCTACTTTATAACTGTATTTTAATAACATAATATTTTAATAACTATATCTTTAAAATGTTTTAGTGTTTGATATGGTAAATCACCACCTGTCCCTTAAACAGTTTTTTCCTAAGATTTTTTTCACACCTATACTAGAGTGTCTTTTCACATCCAAGAATAATCTGTGTCTCTCCACTTCCTCAAGCCTTATTTTATGATCCTCAGTATTTGCAGTCCTTTCATAAAGGTTCTGCTATTTTTATTTATTTATTCCTCAGAGTGTTTAAATATATTTCATAGCCATTATCAATTGGGTCTTTTTCCTACATGTTTTCTAACTACTTAATGCTACTATATAAAAAAACTATTTGTTCTTATAATTTAATAAAACTAATTAACTAAACTGACTCAAGAAGAAACAGAAAATCTCAATGGACCTATAATGAGAGGTTGAAGCAGTAATCACAAACTTCCCAGTAAAGAAAAGCCCAGGACAAGATGGCTTCCCCACTGATTTCTACCAAACATTTAAAGAATTAACACTGGCTGGGTGCGGTGGCTCATGCCTGTAATCCTAGCACTGTGGGAGGCTGAGGCAGGCAGATTGCTTGAGATCAGGAGTTCGAGACCAGGCTGGGCAACATGGCAAAACCCTGTCTCTACTAAAAATACAAAAATTAGCTGGGCATGGTGGTGTGTGCCTGTAGTCCCAGCTACTTGGGAGGCTGAGGCAAAAGAATCTCTTGAACTTAGGAAGTGGAGGTTGCAATAAGCAGAGATGCCACAACTGCACTCTAGCCTGGGCAACAAAGCAAGACCCTGTCACCCTGACACCCCTCCAAAAAATAAGAACTAACACCAATCCTTCTCAAACTCTTCCAACAAATTAGATAAAAGAACACTTCTTAACATTCTGTCTCCCACAGAACAAAGGAGACATGGCAAAGCTTAAGTGAAGGGAAAATGCAAGCAGAAGTAAACCTTGTGGTATTAGCACAAAGCTAAGCCCTCTGGTAATAACTAATTACTGTAAAAGTTACAGGAATATTTAAGCAATTTACTGGAAATGGGGATCAGAACACAAAATTTTGCCAGAAAGGAAATTTAACAAAATTACCATGTGACATTTGGAGTGGATGGTGATAGTCACCACTGGTGCCTGGAAAATTTGGTTGTATGGCTGTGACATCAGTGGAATAATCTGCTGTGTCATTGGTGGAATTATCTGCTCTTTCAGAATCTTCCACTGTCTCAGTACTGCGATCATCATTGTTATCATCACTGTCATCAACAGTTACAATAATAAAATCTAAGAATAAGCAAAGAGAAAGATTAGATTCAATACCACATTAAATAAACAGTTTCTTGAGGAAGGCACCTTATAAAGTTATAGACTGTTTAAAAAACGTATTTTAGCTGAAAATTTGTATTATATATTTTTATATCTGTAATCATTACAAGTTAGCTAATGAACCAATAGTAGGAATTTTTGAAGTATGTACATATGTATGTATACATACACACACATAGAGTACTATCTCTAGTACTTCCAGTTTTCTAGAGCAATACATTTCTTCTCATTTGCGAAATGTGGCCAGCTGGCCCATGCCACAGTGTTCAATGATATGCTTTTCACTTAAATGATGCAACTGGTGTTAAGTAGACACACTTGTGGTGACCATGAAGTTCTAAACTGTTCTCTAAAAACTAATATTAATGTTTATGATGACTGATAATGCAGAAATAAAGTACAAAAGTAAATGTCATTATGAAATGAATTCAAACTGAATCTCACAAAATGTGAAATAAGTAACCACAAATAAACCAGATGTGAAATATCCACTAGGTAAACCATTCTAATGAATATGAAAACACATTATGCAAAATGTCTAAGATCAAAATGAGTTTTATTGGATTCCCCCAAGCAAGATGGCTGAACAGGAACAGCTCCAGTGCACAGCTCCCAGCAAGATCCACGCAGAAGGTGGGTGACTGCCACATTTCCAACTGAGTGGCCCCTGGAATGTCAGTGGGCAGAACTGTTCATTCCCCTGGAAAGAGGGCTGAAGCCAGGGAGCCAAGTGGTATGGCTCGGCAGTTCCCATCCCCACAGAAACCAGCAAGCTAAGATCCACTGGCTTGAAATTCCCGCAGCCAACACAGCAGTCTGAGCTTGACCTGGGAGGTTAGAGCTTGGTGAAGGAAGGGGTGTCCACCATTGCTGAGGCTCGAGTGGGCAGTTTCAACCCTAGAGCGTAAGCAAAGCTGTCAGGAAGTTCAAACTGGGACAAGCCCAACATAGCTCAGCAGCTGCAGGCAGTCTGTCTCACTAGATGTCCTCACTGGAAAGGGCATCTCTGAAAAAAAGGCAGAAGCCCATCTGGGATTTATAAATAAAGCCCCCACCTCCCTGAGACAGAGCACCTGGGAAAAGGGGTGGTAGTGGGTACAGCTTCAGCAGACCTAAACGTCCCTGCCTGGCGGCTCTGAAGAGAGCAGCGGATTTCCCAACACAGCATTTAAACTCTGATAAGGGACAGACTGCCTCCTCAAGTGGCTCCCTGACCCCCAAGTATCCTGACTGGGAGACACCTCCCAGTAGGGGCTGACAGACACCTCATACAGGAGAGCTCTGGCTGGCATCTGGCAAGTACCCCTCTGGGACAAAGCTACCAGAGGAAGGAACAGGCAGCAATCCTTGCTGTTCTTCAGCCTCCACTGGTAACTCCCAGACAAGCAGGGTCTGGAGTGGACCTCCAGCAAACTCCAGCAGACCTGCAGCAGAGGGGCCTGACTGTTAGAAGTAAAACCAACAAACAGAAAGAAATAGTTTCAACATCAACAAAAAGGACAGCCACTCAGAGACCCCATCTAAAGGTCACCAACTTCAAAGACCAAAGGTAGATAAATCCACAAAGATGGGAAGAAACCAGTGCAAAAAGGCTGGAAACTCCAAAAAACCAGAACGCCTCTTCTCCTTTAAGGGATCACAGCTCCTCGCCAGCAAGAGAACGAAACTGGATGGAGAATCAGTTTGATGAATTGACAGAAATAGGCTTCCGAAGGTGGGTAATAACAAACTCCTCCAAGCTAAAGAAGCATGTTCTAATCCAATGCAAAGAAGCTAAGAACCTTGAAAAAAGGTTAAACAAAATGCTAACTAGAATAACCAGTTTAGAGAAGAACATAAGCAACCTGATGGAGCTGAAAAACATAGCACAAGAACTTCCTGAAGCATACACAAGTTTCAATAGCTAAATCGATCAAGTGGAAGAAAGGACATCAGAGACTGAAGATCAACTCAATGAAATAAAGTGAGAAGACAAGATTAGAGAAAAAAGAGTGAAAAGAAATGAACAAAGCCTCCAAGAAACATGGGATTACATGAAATGACCAAATCTACATTTGAGCAGTGTACCTGAAAGTGAAGGGGAGAATGAAACCAAGTTGGAAAACACTCTTCAGGATATTATCCAGGAGAACTTCCCCAATCTAGCAAGGCAGGCCAACATTCAAATTCAGGAAATACAGAGAACACCACAAAGATACTCCTCGAGAAGAGCAACCCCAAGACACATAATCATCAGATTCACCAAGGGTGAAATGAAGGAAAACATGCTAAGGGCAGCCAGAGAGAAAGGTTGGGTTACCTACAAAGGGAAGTCCATCAGACCAACAGCAGATCTCTCAGCAGAAATCCTACAAGCCAGAATGAGACGTGGAGAGTGGAGGCCAATATTCAACATTCTTAAAGAAAAGATTTTTCAACCCAGAATTTCATATCCAGCCAAACTAAGCTTCATAAGCGAAGGAGAAATACAATCCTTTACGGACAAGCAAATGCTGAGAGATTTCGTCACCACCAGGCCTGCCCTACAAGAGCTCCTGCAGGAAGCACTAAACATGGAAAGGAACAACTGGTACCAGCCACTGCAAAAACATACCAAATCATAAAGACCATCAATGCTAGGAAGAAACTGCATCAGCTAATGGGCAAAAATAACCAGCTAGCATCATAATGGCAGGATCAAATTCACACATAACAATATTAACCTTAAATGTAAATGGGTTAAATGCTCCAATTAAAAGACACAGACTGACAAATTGGATAAAGAGTCAAGATCCATTGGTGTGCTGTATTTAGGAGACCCATCTCAAGTGCAAAGACACACATAGGCTAAAAATAAAGGAATGGAAGAATATTTACCAAGCAAATGGGAAGCAAAAAAAAAAAAAAAAAAAGCAGAAGTGCAATCCTAGTCTCTGATAAAACAGACTTTAAACCATCAAAGATCAAAAGAGACAAAGAAGAGCATTACATAATGGTAAAGGGATCAATGCAACAAGAAGAGCTAACTATCCTAAATATACGGACCCAATGCAGGAGCACCCAGATTCATAAAGCAAGCTCATAGAGACCTACAAAGAGACTTAGACCCCCACACAATAATAGTGGGAGATTTTAACACCCCACTGTCAATATTGGACTGATCAACAAAACAGAAAATTAACAAGGATATCTAGGACTTGAACTCAAATCTGGACCAAGTGGACCTAATAGACATCTACAGAAATCTCCACCCCAAATCCACAGAATATACATTCTTCTCAGCACCACATCACACTTACTCTAAAACTGACCACATAATTGGAAGTAAAACACTCCTCAGCAAATGCAAAAGCAAAAACAAACAAAAAACAAAACGGAAATCATAACAAACAGTCTCTCAGACCACAGTGCAATCAAATCGGAACTCAGGATTAAGAAATTCACTCAAAACCGCACAACTACATGAAAACTGAACAACTTGCTCCCAAATGACTACTGGATAAATAACGAAATGCAGGCAGAAATAAAGGTGTTCTTTGAAACCAATGGGAATGAAGACACAATGTACCAGAATCTCTGGGACACATTTAAAGCAGTGTATAGAGGGAAATTTATAGCACTAAGTGCCCAACAGAGAAAGCAGGAAAGATCTAAAATCAATACCCCAATGTCACAATTAAAAGAACTAGAGAAGCAAGAACAAACAAATTCAAAAGCCAGCAAAAGATAAGAAACAACTAAGATCAGAACAGAACTGAAGGAGATAGAGACAGACACAAAAAAACCTTCAAAAAAATCAATAAATCCAGGAGCTGGTTTTTGAAAAGACAAAATAGATAGACTGCTAGCCAGACTAATAAAGAAGAAAAGACAATAATAAAATAGATGCAATAAAAAATGATAAAGGTGGTATCACCACCAATCCCATAGAAATACAAACTACCATCAGAGAATACTATAAACATCTCTATGTAAATAAAACAGAAAATCTAGAAGAAACCCTAACCCTAACCCCCAACTCTAGCCCTAACCCCTAACCCTAACCCTAACCCTGGACACTTACACCCTCCCAAGACTAAACCAGGAAGAAGTTGAATCCCTGAACAGACCAATAACAAGGTCTGAAATTGAGGCAGCAATTAATAGCATACCAACCAAAAAAAGTCCAAGACCAGACAGTTTCCCAGCTGAATTCTACCAGAGGTACAAAGAAGAGCTGGTACCATTCTTTCTGAAACTATTCCAAACAGAAAAAGAGGGAATCCTCCCTAACTCATTTTATGAGGCTAACATCATCCTGACACCAAAACCTGGCAGAGACACAACTAAAAAAGAAAATTTCAGGCCAATATCCCTGGTGAACATTGATGCAAAAATCCTCAATAAAATACTTCCAAACTGAATCCAACAGTACATCAAGAAGCTTATCCATCACCATCAAGTCAGCCTCATCCCTGTGATGCTAGGCTGGTTAAACATACACAAATCAATAAACACAATCCATCACATAAACAGAATCGAAGACAAAAACCACATGATTACCTCATAGATGCAGAGAAGGCCTTTGACAAAATTCAACAACCCTTCATGCTAAAAACTCTCAATAAACTAGGTATTGATGGAATGTATCTCAAAATAATAAGAGCTATTTATGACAAACCAACAGCCAATATCATACTGAATGGGCAAAAACTGAAAGCATTCCCTTTGAAAACTGGCACAAGACAAGAATGCCCTCTCTCACCACTCCTATTCAACATAATATTGAAAGTTCTGGCCAGGGAAATAAGGCAAGAAAAAGAAATAAAGTGTATTCAAATAGGTAAAGAGCAAGTCAAATTGTCTCTGCTTGCAGATGACATGATTGTGTATTTAGAAGACCCTATCATCTCAGCCCAAAAGCTCCTTAAGCTGATAAGCAACTTCAGCAAAGTCTCAGGATACAAAATCAATGTACAAAAATCACAAGTATTCCTATACACCAATAAAAGACAAACAGAGAGCCAAATCATGAGTGAACTCCCATTCACAATTGCTACAAAGAGAATTAAATACCTAGGAATACAACTTACAAGGGATGTGAGGACCTCTTCAAGGAGAACTACAAACCACTGCTCAAGGAAATGAGAGAGGACACAAACAAATGGAAAAACATTACATGCTCACGGTTAGGAAGAATTAATATTGTGAAAATGGCCATACTGCCCAAAGTAATATATAGATTCAGTGCCATCCCCATCAAGCTACCAATGACTTTCTTCACATAATTGGGAAAAAAACCACCTTAAACTTCATATGGAAACAAAAAAGAGCCCACATAGCCAAGACAATTCTAAGCAGAAAAAAAAAAAAAAAAGCTGGAGGCATCACACCATCACACTACCTGACTTCAAACTATGCTACAAGGCTATGGCAATCAAACAGCACGGTACTGGTACCAAAATAGATATATAGACCAGTGGAACAGAACAGAGGCCTCAGAAATAACACCATACACCTACAACCATCTGATCTTTGACAAACCAGACAAAAACAAGCAATGGGGAAAGGATTCCCTATTCAATAAATGGTGTTGGGAAAACTAGCTAGCCATATGCAGAAAGCTGAAACTGGATCCTTTCCTTACACCTTATACAAAAATTAACTCAAGATGGATTAAAGATTTAAACACAAGACCTAAAACCATACAAACCCTAAAAGAAATCCTAGGCAATACCATTCAGGACATAGGCATGGGCAAAGACTTCATGACTAAAACACCAAAAGCAATGGCAACAAAAGCCAAAATTGACAAATGGGATCTAATTAAACTAAAGAGCTTCTGCA
>CAUYNB010025232.1:0-40672 GCA_963574225.1 Lagothrix lagotricha | reverse complement strand
AGGTCCTCACCAGACACCAAATCTGCCAGCATCTTCATTTGGGACTTCCAGCTTCCAGGAGTGTGAGAACCAATTTCTGTTGCCAATACACCACCCAGACTGTGGCACTCTGTTACAGCAGCCCCTACAGACTGACACAGTGGAGGTCTTTGGCCACCAGCTTAATGGCCAGACACCTTCCTCCTTCATAAAGGAGGAGCAAGTTTTGGTAGCAATGTGCTGTTACATGGTGATACCCTGACTACTCTGGAAGCAGGGGGTTCTGTGAGTGCTATACAGAGGGGTGGAATATCCTACTCTGCTAATGTATGTTTAGCCAAAAGGAGGAAGGAAGGAGGGGAAAGAGAAGTAGGAAAGGAAAATAAGCTCCTGGAATTTGGTTAAGTCACAATGTTACAATCCCGAGAGTGCCCACCTTAAGACGGCAACTGATGAAGACAAAGATGGCTCTGGGGACAGTTCCTAGGACATACGCAGCCATCTCGATGGGAGGTGTGGATTTACAGTCACACCTACTTTTACCACAGTGCACAAGACAGACCACCACTACCTGCCTGCCTAAAAAATGTTTTCAAACACATGCTTTCAAGAAAGTAAGGAAAGTCTCTAAAGACCCCAAAGAAACAGGGATGGGAATCCAGAGAGGCAGGTGAGAAACCGTCGGTGGTAGCCCTGGGGACTTACGGCAATTCCCCATGACCTGGAACATCATGTGCATGGCCATCCATAGGACAGGATGTTCCCATGGTGGAAGGACGTATTGGAGACTCAAATAAAATAGTGACTACCCAGGGCTATACCATCAGTTACAAAAGCAGAAAAGAAAAGATTCCACAAAAATGAAGGCAGCAAGAATACATGTCAGCCTTGGCTCTAGGTAGAGGAAAAAGGAAATTAAAAAAAAATAAGATTTCTCTTCCCTGAGAATTTGTAAATAAAAGCTGGCCATCATGCAGTTTGGGGCCCAAATCCATGCTACACAAGTGGTTGAAAGATCCTGAAGCCTCCCTAACTAATGGTGTGCATACCAAAGTATTTAAGAGGAAGCATACTGTCTACAACTTACTTTCCAATACATTTAAAAAATAAGATAGATTGATGGATGGAGAGAGAGGGATGTGTAGATGGACAGACGCATGATAAAGCAGGAATAGTAAAATGTTAATAAAATCTAGGTGGTGGGTACAGGATATCTTCATGATTTGCAGCTTTCTCAGATGCTCTAAGTGTCTGTATATTTAGGCCTTCTTTAATGTCCTTCTGTAAAGCTTAATCATCTTCTCCGCTGATAGCTTACATATCTTTTGTTGGATTTATTCCTAAGGTCCTAATATTTTTAATTGTTATTATAAATGTGCCATGAGGATTCTTCAAGATATGTGGCTTTCCACATTATCAGAAATTCATCTTTGAGATTTTGAACTTTTGGCTGCAAACATGTGTTGTCTATGGTTAAATATTCCACTTTTAAAATCCACCTTCTAACTCATTATCCCTTTTAAACTGTAACTGGTATGCCCTAGGCCTCATCAGCCTATAAGATCACATTTCTATTTATGCCTAGAAGTAATATGGACTTACCCCCTCCATGATGCTTTCCTGCAGGAATCTAGTGTTGGATCTAGTTGTCTCTGCCCCTACTAAGGATTCCTGAGGTTCAAGCAGAGCTGATTCTGTGTTCCACAGACCTCTGTTGGGTGCTGCTGGCTGTGAGGTCCTGTCTCTCACTCTTGGCAGCTGAGCCACCAACGAGCCTTACCAACACTGTGCTGGGGATCTCCCAAGACTCCGGCTGCCCTTGCCTGAAACACCTCTTCCCAAGGACAAGCACACACCCATCCCTTAATTCCTCGGAGTAATGGCTAAGCTAGGAGCAGAAGGTTCAGAGATGGCAGGGGTGACAGGTAGGGGAGACAACACCAGATATAGCCCAGGCCCAGGATCACACCTCTGTGGGACAAGTGCTAGCTTCTCTCCACTAACAGCCCTACTCTTGAGCCTGTAAGTCCAAACCCAACTCAAGAAGACCCAGAGAGAGAAAAGGGTTTTTGAATCTCTTCACTCTGAGATTTGCCTCCCTATTCCTCATTTCCTATCCCAGGTAAAACTCTTTCCAAGATGATTGACAATGGGAAACTCCACTCCCCTTAGGGGGAAACCCCACCTCCTCCCAAAGGGGATGGTCCCTTTGCAATCAATGGCCCCTAACAAGACATCACATCAGAGCATCCTGATCTAATATGGGCATGCTCAGTTATTCTGTCATAAGTAATTCTGCATCGAGAAGATAGATATTGTGAGAGATACTGCAGACAGGCATACTTAACCCAGTTCCGAACCCATCCTTAGAAATGTGTGCTGATCCATTTGCCTCGCCCCTAGGAAGAGTGGCTCTGAGATCCAGGGCTGACTGTGATTTTCCTGGGGAGAAGCGTGTTATGGTGGAGTCGAGGAGTGTGAGTGTAGTAATGTCTGCTGCCATTGAAGAGGAGGACTCTGAGAGTTAATGCTGATGGGCTGATCTCAACAGACGTACGGAGTTCTCCACTGCACTGGTGGTCAGAGTGCAAAGGCCCAGGGTAGCCCACCAGAGCTGCCTCCCAGCCTGGCCTGAAGTGAAGGGACACACAGCCAGCATCTTAGAGAGAGAGAGCTTCCACACTCTGCTCTGGCCAGGGTAGAACTTCCCATGACCTAGGGGCACACAGGTGGGTGGGGAGTATGGAGGCAACACACCCAAGGCAGCTTTCAGGAGTGATGTCAGAATCAAAAGCATAAGAGACAGGCCAAGAGATGCTGCATTTTCCAGAGGCTGGGAAGAGGGTGTTCATTATCATTGTTCCAGGAGCCAGCATTGGCTCCCAACTCCAGGGCAGTTTTAAGCTTTGTAGGCATCATCTCCCATGCTCTTTGCAGGCCTGTAAGAAAGGCATCAGATTCTCCCTGGTCTAAAAATTGGTGAAGGTAAAAGGGTAGAAGCTGGGTCCTGCTCAGTCTAGCTTTCAAGCCCTTGTTCTTAATCCCTGTTCTGTTCATTTGCTCATGCAAAAAAAGAATGGGCAAAAATAACAAACTGCTATTTTTTTTGAGCTATCATATTTAGCAAAAATTTTAAAAATAATAGTTACCACTACTAAGAAAACAGTGAAAGGGGTAGCCTCGCTTAACCACGAGCCCAGGCTCTCTAGAAATCTTTGTATCACATGCTTTGAGTTAGCAATTATGTTTCTATGATAAAACCATGCAAAAACCTCTGAAATTTACCGTAAGGAAACAACTGAAAAGTGGACAACGATTTGTGTACAGCTGTTGTTGTTTTGCAAGTAAAGTTGCAAGAAAATGAAAATGTTGCAAATGTTTAAAGTGATTTGTTGAGTAAGTGCTGTTATATCGGTTCAATGGGATGCCATGCAATTTTTCTAAGTGATGTTTTAAAAGAATGTTTTTTGACTTGAAAAATGCTCATCACATAATTTTAAATGGAAAAAAGCATGAGATATTTTTTGTCTCTTAATATAATTTAATAGAGTTTGCAGGGTTTTTTTCTTTTAGGGTCATATAGATTTCTTACTAGGGTATCTTATACTTTAATGAATGGATCATCTTTTTGTCCAGTTATTGGTGATGTAAAGTATTTGGTATTTACATTATTTTCTAGTATATAACTAGTTTCTTTATATTATATAATAACTTTTTAGTTAATTCTCTTGAATATTCTAGCCATAAAAGCAAATAACATTTTTTTAACTTTTTTTCAAATATCCATGCCTCATGTCTGGTTTGTGTTTATGGCATTTTCTCAGAATTTCCAGGTCTGAGTTAAATGATTGTCATTGTTATCCGCAACATCTTCCACTTCTCCATCAGCCAGTCTACCCACCCTCTTCCTAACTCCTCCAGAAAGGAGAAGTTGCTAATTTGATTGGTCAACACGGAGGGAACTGCCTGGGTCTTGCTAATCAGTGGGCAGCATCGTTACAGAGGTGACAGCACAGCTAGGCTCTGTTCTCACCTTCACTTAATGCACCAGAATCGTGGGCTACACCATGCCTCATTCCCGCTGAGTACTGTCCTGACCACACTGCTTATTGCTTCGGCCTCCCATACCATGGAACCCACCAGAAGAAGACAAGACTCCAAGACTTAGACCCAGGCTTAGGGAGCTCCTAAGCTACCTGCTTCACCCGAGCCTTGACCTACTCTGGAAGGGATTAGGCTCTGGTCCAGCTGTCACATGATGCTCGAGTGCCTTTCTGCTCTTGCTCCTTATTTAAGCAGCTGTTGCAGGAGCCTCACAGAGGGAGAAGAGATGGTTAGATGAGATTCAGGCTTCCCTTGGATCTTCTAGTCAAATACTATCTCTTTCCACTAACCCTCTACCCATCTTCTGCTCTTTTTGGTTCAGCCTGCAGGATTTCCCTTTCATCCCATGTGGCAGGATCAGACCTAAACCATGGCCCCTCTAAGTTGCAGTCATCCCTTCTCATATTTTTCCATGGGCACCACGTAGTCAAGGAGTGTGAACTTCCAGAGCATCAGGTCTTCTCTCTGTATCCTCTTTGCTCTCCCTTTTCATGCAGTAAGTCCTGGAGCTACTGCCACGTGCAGCCTTCACAACCTTAGGGTGGTGCTTGGCAGTGGGGGCGAACTAGACATTTTTGGCTCCCACCTTCTTTCCCTCCTTCTTCTACATTATCCTGTTCTGGTAGGAATTCCCTCCTTTGGGTTTGTGCTAGAGAAGATGACTCCAGATTAATCTACAGAAAATCAATAAAATGACCAGTCACCTTAAACTACCCAATAGTTTATAGCAGCTGGGGATGCAATGGCCCTCCGTCCACATGCAAGGCAGAGGGGACTGTCAGAGGGTCCTGGGCAGTGTTCCAGCTGAAAGAAGTCCTGCTCATTTGATTCCCTAGTCTGTCCTTAGGGATGTAACCCCAGGGGTCCCCTGGGCAGTATTCCAGGAACATCTTCCAGGGTTTAGAGGTGGTTGTGGGATGGCCATTCTGAAAGTCTCTCTCATTCATTTCCTCCTGGAAGGAAACGGGGTGTAAAGCTAGGAGAAAAACTAAAACTTGGAAAGTTCTTAAAGCCTATTTAAACAGTTTCATGCAGCATAGATATAAATGTGTCTTTTTTTTTTGAGACGGAACCTCACTCTGTTGCCCAGGCTGGAGTGCAATGGCGCAATCTTGGCTCACTACAACCTCCGCCTCCTGGGTTCAAGCGATTCTCCTGGCCTCAGTCTCCCGAGTAGCTGGGATTACAGGCACCGACCACCACGCCCGGCTAATTTTTGTATTTTTAGTAGAGACAGGGTTTTGCCATATTGGCCAGGCTGTTCTCAAACTCCTGACCTCATACAATCCGCCCACCTCGGCCTCCCGAAGTGCTGGGATTACAGGCGTGAGCCACCGCTCCCTGCCATAAATGTGTCTTTAATAGAAATGGCTTCGGAGAATCATGGCCACAGGAAGGGGCAGTTACATGGCCTGCTCATCCCCTGCTCACCCAACAGCAAACGGCTTGGAAGAAGCCAAGGCAACACTTAAAACTTCCAAAAATGTACTGGAAGCTTCTAGTAAGGCCAACTGGGCAAGAAAAAGAAATACACAGCACTCAGATTAGAAAGGAAGAAGTAAAATGATCTCTATTTTCAGATGTCACCCTCATGACTTGAGAGGGAGGTACCACAATGGCCCTTGACCTTTGTTGGGACCCACTGGCCTCTGCTGAGGGTCAGCTTGCCCAAGGGAGCTTGGCATCGTCTTATTTCCCAGCTTCGTCTGCTACTGAGGTGAGGCCACCAGAGTCGGGTTGACACTGCCTTTGTCCTTCTTGTCCCAAGGACGGGACCTCTTTGGTTGTGCTGATCATCTTGACACCTCCCTGCACCACACTGGGGACACGTACCTTGTGAAACTGTCCTCAGGTCTACCCACCTTGATGCCTTATTCAGCCATGAATATAGCACCTCCCAGCTGCTATGTTGGAGGTGGGTCTTCACAAACTTTCAACCTCCCAGGCTACACGTGTGGGTGCCAGGATCCAGCTTTTCTTGAGAGAGAGTGATTCAAAGCAGGAAGTGGAAGGAAGGCTCTGTGAAAAGCCCGAAGACATGGGGATGTGAGCAGTGATTTACAACGGATCAATATTCTAAGGGATTATTCCAATTATTGGGAAGGGTTAAGCAGAGCATCATCCATGGAAGAATCACAGAAGAAGTCACAGAATGGCATGGAGGGGCAGGTGTGACATCAAGGCTGTGGCCAGTCTGAGTAGCAGAGGCCTGACAGGGCACATGGGCCATGGGCCTGGTCAGCAGCATGAAGTCTTTGCTCAGGGTTACAAGCAGGTTGTGCCACTCTGGTACCCCAAGGAGAGGTACCTGAAGACCATGTGCCGAGGAGACCAGCATCAGGCCCTGGGGATTGGGAAGGAGAGTCGGTAGCTTCAAAGAGGCTTACTTCATGAGAGGATTAGCACCACTACTGAAGGAAAACATCCAATGTGTGACCCACTCAGGATTATTAACAGAAGGTGTTTCTACTTGTAGCACCTTTTGACAGCAATAGGGGCAGAACATCTACTTAAAAAGCTGGCAAGGGCATTTCTGTGTGCCAGGATGTCATGCGGCTCAATTAAAATCAGTTCTACTCAGCAAGGGTGTCCTGAGTATTCCCCCATTCTCAGCATGATGCTGTCACTGCAGATTCAGCCAGGATGACTCACAATTGTGAATCCTTCCATAAAAATCATTTATTACAGGTACAAATAGATGGGTTTCTGTCGTTATTCCTTTTATACATACATGTTTATAAATCA
Organism: Lagothrix lagotricha; assembly: GCA_963574225.1. NCBI lineage: Eukaryota > Metazoa > Chordata > Mammalia > Primates > Atelidae > Lagothrix > Lagothrix lagotricha. Next base: position 33,844 of record CAUYNB010025232.1, on the reverse strand, counting down.
TAAACAGGCTTTGGTTAGACCATGTGTCCTGACTTTCAGATCCCAAAAAACCAACACCTCAACTCCCCGTTACAGAAATGATGTCGCAACTGAGGTCCAGTCTCCCAAGACTTACCTGCGTCAGGATATAAACAAGTGTAAAATGAATGCTCTAGGCAGGGAGCAACATCAAATTCAAAGACATTGAGTTGTGCCTTTTCAAAAATCCATAAAAGTGAAAAATGACCCTCCAACCCTCTACGCCATTGGGCAAATGCCCACTTGCCCTCTAAGGTCATTCAATCTTGAGCTACAAATTCTTAGGATGCCTAAGTAACCACCTTAAGTAGACAGAAACACAAAGAAGATCACTTTACTGGTTTCTTTGGAAACAATGGGAAGAGTATTTATAGGCTCCTTGTGACAAAACCTAGGTCTTAATCCCAGCCCCACCACTTATAAAAGTTCCTTAACCACCTCCACTCCTCACTCTCCTCTATTATAAAAAATAAGTGTTTATATTTGCTTCACAAGTTGTTGTGAAGATTAAGGAAGGCCTATTCAAGAAGGCGAACCACAAAAGGTATTCCATAAATGCTTGTTTTTGTTCTTTCTTAGTGAAAGGAAGAGATAATCCAAGCTAGTTTAGGACCAATAGCAGACTCTTCACACTGCCTGGGGATAGATGGACCATGCTGGGCTCCTCTTACTCCTGGATTTACTTGGACGATCAGGCTCAGGCCTTCATCTAAATAGAATTTGATTTCATAATGGAACCTTCAGCTTGAAATATAAATGTGCTTCTGTCTCCCTCTGCCATCTCAGCCTTTCTCAGCCACCTCCTGAATAATGCATGAACTGAACTCCTTAGAGGGCTCAGCTTCACTGCTCCTCCAGCTTTAGCCATGCTGTAGCAGAGAGAAGGACATAACATCTTCTCTCCACAGAAACTGTCACGTCCTGGAACACAGCCTGCCTTCTCTGGGTCTGGGCCTCTCACCTCCCAGGCTGACATCAGCCCTGCCCTCCCTGGGGCTCTGCATGGACTGAATAGAGGTTCTGCAGTGAGTCCCCACCTTGGGCTTTTCAACGGCTATCGTGTGGCAACAAGACAACGGATGTGTCTGCGGCACTGGCTGTCTCTGAGGATGTGGCCTGAGAACCCTCGGGTCACCAAGCCAAGTGCTGAGTTGGCAGGAGTTCCTACGATCACAGAGGCTAGGCCTCCATGTGGCATAAAGAGGAGCATTGTCTTGGCAGCAAAAGAGATGATTCAATGAATAAGGCTGGTAGCAAGACTGCCTATTATTACCTGACCTCAGTTGATTCTGTGCCCAAGCAGTGAAATATAGGCAATTCATGGAATTCCTTTCTTTCTTTCACACTAATTACACAACACAAACCATACAAGTCGGTTACCAGTGGTATTTACAAATGAATGTGTTGTAAACCAAATTTCACATTAACATTTTTTTCTGCATTAAAAAACCATCAGTAAGATGTCTTATTCATTTTTTTCTGTTGCCAAGAACGTATCTCTTCTGGCCCACATTACACAGATTAAAATATGCTTAGGGCTGACTTGTGTACCCAGTTGGAAAACCATCTTAGTCCTTAACAATGGTGCCGCCACTGCAGGGTCCATGTGTCCAAACTGAGCTGAGTCCTCAGACCCAACTGACAATCCCTTACCTTTTCCATAGTCAGCACCTGCTCTCTTTTCAAGTCTGTAGCATCATGTCCAAGTTCCCCCTCACTATTACCCCAGGAAAGGACCTACCACCCACTTCATTAAGATAATTGGAGAGGGCATCTATAAACGACTTCCCTTTCTTGCTCCCCATCTGAAGAGGTATCTACATCCCCCTCATCTTCATCTCCATTTCTTCAGACTCAAAGGATCTAGTATCTGGACTTGGGCTGAAAGCCAGTCCTTCTCCTGCATTCCCAATTGATTGCTTGCCCCTTGGCCCACCAGTCAGCCCCTCTCTCCTACATCTTCAACGTCCTCCCTACTGGCTGTTTTTCTTCATCCTATAACCATAGTGAAAAATTAATACTAAGCCTCACTTACGTAGCTCCTTTCCTAGCATTCTCCTTCCCTGTGCACCAAACTGTGAGAAGCAGGTCTACACTTGCTCTCTCCACTCTCTGCCCTCTCACTTTTTCCTCCACATTCAAGCTCCTGCCCTTGGCACACTGCTCTTCCTTTTCTGTCCTTACCCAAGTCTTGTCCCTCTCTCATGGTTTTACTACCATGTTGTGCTGAGGTTCTACATTCAAACAAGTAGAACCAGCTCTGGCCTCTCCCCTAGACTTCTTTACATTGCTGTATATAACTGCTTGATAGGCATCTCCACTCAGATGACCTGTGAGCATCTCAAACTCGATGTGTCTAAAACCAAACATAACTTTCTTCCTTCTCCTCTTTATGAGACCTACTCCTCCTCTTGTGTTTCCAGTCTTATAATGAACCCACTATATTGGATCCCAAGATGTAAACCCAATGGTCTAGCCTCTTTCCTTTCATGCATTCCCTCTATTCAAAAAATCACTTAGTCCTATCTATTTTATCTTCTAAATATAGCCATAAATTGATTAACACTGGGGATATGCCTGATAAATGTGTCAGGTGATTTTGTTGTTGTGCAAGCATCATAGAGTGTACCTGCACAAACCTAGATGGCATAGCCTACTACACCCTTAGGCTGTATGGTATAGCCTATTGCTCCCAGGCTGCAAATCTGTACAGCATGTTACTGTACTAAATACTGGAGACAACTATAACACAACAGTAAGTATTTATATATGAAAACATAGAAAAGATACAGTAAAAATATGATATTGTAATCCTATGGGACCACCATTCCATATGTGGTCCCTAATTGACTGAAACATTATTACACAGCACATTATCGTATTCCTAGAATTCTCCCTTTCTCTCCATCCACCCTACCACTATCTCTTTTCATTTCTGTCAATAACTTTAAAACTTACCAGATTCCATTTGGGTTATGCTCAAATCTACCTGCTGTATAGCCCCTAGAAAAGTTTGTATAAAACAAAATTATTATTTTGATGCTATGTGTGACAGGGACAATAACTTACATGTAATGGTTTAAAATTATTGCCTGACTTCTACTTCTGACTAGGCATGATGGCTCGCACCTGTAATCCTAGCACTTTGGGAGGCTGAGGTGGGCAGATCCCTTACCCAGGAGTTCAAGGCCAGCTTGGGCAACATGGCAAAACCCCACCTCTACCAAACAAATACATAAATAGCTGGGTTTGGTGGCACTCACCTGTAGTCTCAGTTACTTAAGAGGCTGAGGTGAGAGAATCACTTGAGCCTAAGAAGTGGAGATTGCAGTGAGCCAAGATTGCGCCACTGTACTCCAGGCTAAGTGACAGAGTTATACTCTGTCTCAAAGAAACAAAAACTTCTGGGAAGATGGAATAGATGTATTTTTTTCTTATTCCTCCTGCAAATCACAGCTAAAAATATTGGCCGTTACATGTAAAATAAGGATAAGAAGATTCTAAAAGGGGGAGAGAAGAAGGCAGACTAGCCAGGACTTGGGACCTAAGGAACCTGCCACAGCAGTGTCAGAGAAAGCCAGCTAAAAGAGAATATCCAGAGTTTCAGAACACAAAACAAAAATGTTCAGATTTTAATGGAAAATCATTCATCCGTTTTGCAAGAACCAAGAAGATCTCAAACTGAATTATATAAAAGCCAATACACAACACTATCAAGAGGTCAAAGATGTTAGAAGTATTTGACAAAGATTTAAAAGCATCTATAATAAAAATATTTCAATAAGAAATTATGAATATACTTCAAAGATGAAAAAACAGAAAACCTCAGCAAAGAAACAGAAAGCCTCAGGAAAGAAAGAGAAGATAAAGACAATCAAATATAAACTTTAGAACTGAAAAGTATAATAACTGAAATAAAAATCTCAGTACATGGACTCAACAGCAGAATGGAGGGATGTAGGAAAGAATTCATGGTCTGGAAGAAAGAACAATGAAACTGGCCAATATGAATAAAAGAGAGAAAATTAACTTAAAAAATATACAGAGCCTTAAAAACCTATGGAACTATAACAAAGGTCTAATATTCATGTTACTGGAGTCCTGGAAGGAAAGAAGAAAAAGGATAAGACTGAAAAAACAGTTAAAAACAAAAAGGCTAAAAATTCCTTCAATTTGCTGAGTGACATAAACCTACAGATTTAGAAAGCTGAATAAAACCCCAAACACGATAAAATCAAAGAAATCTATACCAAGACACATTACAATTAAACTTTTGAAAACTAAAGAAAAAAAAATCTTAAAGATAACCAGATGAAAAGCTTACCAATAGAGAAAAAAACAACTCTAATGACAAAAGATTTCTTATCAGAAACCACAGAGGCCTGAAGGAAGTGGCACAATAGTTTTCAAGTGATGAAAAAGAAAAAGCTGCCAACCCAGAATCCTATGCCCAGCAATCCTTCTGGAATTAAAGAGAAAGGAAGACATTCTCAGATAAAGGAAAACTAAGACAATTTGACGCCAACAACCCTACCCTAAAAAAATGGCGAAAGGAAATTCTATAAATAGAAATGAAGCAGTAGAAGAAGAAATACTGGGACATCAAAAAGAGAGAGAAAGGAAGATTTGTATAAGCAGAAAAAAAAATTTTGTATAAGCATAAATATATATTAGGCTTTCCTTTCCCTCTTGAATTTACTAAATTATGTTTGATGATTGAAGCAAAAATTATAAAACTGCCTGATGTGGTTTCAAATGTATGTTGAAGAAATACTGACAACTATAAGTGGGAGAGGATAAAGATATGTAAAAGTAGGTAAAGTTTCTGTACTTCACTCAAACTGGTAAAATGAAAACACCAGCACACTGTGATAAGCTATGTATATATAATGTAATACCTAGAACAACTACTAAAAAAAAACTATACAAAAGGAGACATTAAAAAACAGCATGGATAAATTAAAATGGAATTCTAAAAAATTGTTTAAGTAACTCAAAAGAAGGCAAAAAGTGACAGAGAATGAACTGAAAACAAAAAATAAAATGGGAAACTTAAGCCTTATCATATTGACAATAACATTAAAAGGTTTAAACACACCTAATAAAAGAAAGATTGGCAGAGTAAATTTTAAAACACGCTATAACTACTGTCAAGAAAAAAACTCATTTCCAATATAGCAACATAGGCAGATTAAAAGTTAAAGGACGGGGAAAGCTATATCATGTAAATGGTAAAATAAAAATAAGCAAAATTGTCTGTATTAATATCAGATAAAATCGACATCAAAGCAAACAAATTTGTCAGAGAAAAGAGAGACATTATATAATGATAAAAGGGTAACTTCATCAAGAAGACTTAACAATCCTAAATATGTATGCATCAAACAACAGAGCTACAAAACATGTGAAGCAAAAACTGACAAAACTGAAAGGAGAATAGACAGACTTATAGTTGGAGGCTTCAGGATCATCACCCCTAAAACTTTCATAAAACCAGGCAGAAAATCAGCAAAGATATAGAAGAACTTAACAAAACCATCTACCAAAAGTATCAAATTGGCATTTATAGCATACGCCACCCTAAAACAGCAGAATATACATTCAAAAAGAACGTATATTCTGTGCCCACAGAACATACACCAAGATGGATCATATCCTGGACCATAAGACAAATCTTAACAGATATAAAAAGGAAAACCATACAGAGTTCTCTGACCACAATGAAATCAAACCAGAAATCAATAACAAGAAGATAACAGGAACATCTTCAAACACTTGGAAACAAAATAACATACTTCTAAATAATACATGGGTCAAAGATGCAGTCTCAAGAGAAATTTTAAAAATACCTTGAACTGAATGAACATGAAAATATAACATTAAATTTGTGGCACATAGCTAAATTTGCTGAGAGGGAAATTTATAGCACTACATGTATATAATTGGGGGGGGGAAAACGAGGAAAGTCTTGAATAAAAATCCTAAGCTCCAATCTTAAGAACTTAGAAGAAAAGGAACAAAATAAACCTGCAGCAGACAGAAGAAAAAAAAAACAAACCACAAATCAATAAACTTGGAAACAGGAAAACAAGAGATAAAATCAATGAAAGGAAGAGCTGGTTCTTTGAAAAATATCAATAATATGGACAAACTTCTAACGATACTGACAAAAGAGAAGATACAAATTACCAATACTAGGAATCAACAGTGGATATCGCTACAGGCTCTACAGACATCAAAAACAAGAAAATACTGGCCAGGTGCAGTGGCTCACACCGGTAGACCCAACACTTTGGGAGGACAAGGCAGGTGAATCACTTCAGCCCAGGAGTTTGAGACCAGCCTGGGCAACATGGCATAACCCTGTCTTTACAAAAAAATGCTTGAGCCTAGGAAATCAAGGCTGCCGTGAGTCGTGATTGTGCCACCACACTCTAGCCTGGGTGATAGAGTAAGACTCTGTCTCAAAAGAAAAAGAATTTTGTTCTCAGAAATTCTGAGAAAAACCATTCCTCAGAGAAACCAAATTATCACAACTCACTCAATACAAAACATATTTGAATAGCATTTTACCTACCAAGAAAATTTAATTGGTTGTTATAAAACTCCTGCCCCAAGCCTTGACTATTTTACTAGGGAATTCTACCAAACATTGAATAAGAATTAACACCCTTTCTACACAATATCTTCCAGAAAACAGAGAGGAAAAAACATTTTCCAACTCATTTTATGAAGTTAATATCGCCCTGTTACCAAAACCAGAAAAAGTATAAATTTTAAAAACTGCAGACCAATAGTCCTCATGAATACATATGCAAAAATTCTAAACAAAATATTAGCAAGTAGAATTCAGCAGTCCATGAAAAGATTTATGTAACATGATCAAGTGAAGAAGTTTATTCCAGGGGTGCAAGCAAGGCTGGCTCACTATTTGAAGTCAGCCAATGTAATCTATCATATTAACAGGCTAAAGAAGAAAAATCTCATGATTAATCCTTGCAGAAAACACATTTGACAACATTTGACCCAGATTCATGACAAAAACTCTCAGAAAAAACAGGATTCAAGGGGAACACCCTCAACTTGATGAAGAACATCTACAAAAAAACCCTACAGCTAATGGTATACTTAACAGAGAAAGTCTGAATGCTTTCCTCCTAAGATTGGGAACAAGGCAAGGATGTCTGCTCTACTCTCATTTACCAAGTGCTGAAAGTTCTAACCAATATAATGGGGTACTGTGAGGAATGAAGAGCATACAGAGTAGAAAGGAGAAAACAGAACTGTCCCAATTTGCAGATGATACGATTGTCTACATAGACAATCCTAAGGAATATATTTTTTAAACCCTCATATAACTAATAAGTGACTTCAGCAAGGTCACAGAATACAAGATAAACATACAAAAGAGTGTATTTCTATACTCTAGCAATGAATACACAGCCACTGAAATGAAAAAACTATCATTTATAATCACTAAAAAAGAAATAGATGTACAACGAACAAAACATATAGTACTTCTATGCTGAATGCTATATAATACTGATGAAAGAAACCAAAGATATAATAGGAGAAATATAATGTTGAAGAGATATATTGAAATATGAATAGAAGACTTCCAATATGAATTGGAAGACTCAACATAGTAACAAATTCAATTCTCCCCAAATTGATGAACACTTTTAACACAATTCCTATCAAAATATCAGCAAGATTTTTAAAGATACAGACAAGATTATTCTAAAATTTATGTGGGCAGTCAAAATAACTAGAATACCTCAAACCACTGTGAAAAAGAAGAATAAAGTAGAAGCAGTCTACCCGATTCCTAGATTTATTATATAGCCACAGTATCAAAACAGGGTGATATTGGCAAGTATCACAAAGATAGACCACATAATCAATGAAATAAAACAGGGAACCCAGAAATAGACCCATATGAATATGCCCATCTCATTTTTGACAAAGGTGCAAAACAATTTAATACAGGAAAGATAACTTTTCAACATTTTCAAATGGTGCTGGGACACTGGACATGAAAGGCCAAAAAATGAACCTCTAAGTTTCACATCTTTATACAAAAATTAATTCAACAGTGGATCATGGACTTAAATGTAACATGTAAAACTATAAAACTTTTAGAGAAAAAAAACACAAAAAATGTTTGACATCTCGGGTTAGACAAAGAGTTCTTAGGCTTGATCCCAAAAGCATGATCCATAAAAGGAAAAATTGATAAATTGGACTTCATCAAACTTAAAAATGTTTGTTTGGTGAAAGACCCTCGTAAGTGGGTGAAAAGAGAGGGAGTTGGAGAAAATATTTCCAAACCACGTATCTAACAAAGGACTAGCATTGAGTATATATTAAGAATTCTCAAAATTCGACAGTAGAGAAACAAACAATCCACTTAGAAAATGGGCACAAGATATGGAAAGAGACATGCAGATGGCAAAGAAGCACATGAAAAGATATTTCACATCATTAGCTATCAAGGCAATGCAAATTAAAACCACAATGAAATGTCACTACACACTTACCAGAATTGCTAAAATTAAAAAATAGTGACACCAACCAAATACTGACAAGGATGGAAAGGTCGTTCTGGAAAACTGTTTGGCAGTTTCTTTAAAAAAATTAAACATGCAGCTACCAAATGACCCAGCAATTGCACTCCTGGGTAGGTATATATCCCAGAGAAATGACAACCTATGTTTACACAAAAACTTGTACATGAATAGCAGCTTTATTCCCAATAGCCAAAAACTGGAAACAAACCAGATGTCTTTCAAGGAGTAAATGGCTAAATGAACTGTGGTATATCCCTACTGTAGAATACTACTTGGCAATGAAAAGGAATTATTACTATGATACAGGCACCAACCTGGATGAATCCTGAGAATTATGCTCAGTGAAAAAGACACTCTCAGAAGTCTATCTACTGTATTATTCCATTTATATAACAGTCTTGAAATGACACAATTACTGAAATGGAGAAGAGATTAGTGATTGCCAGGGGCTAAGGAGAGTGACAGAGAGGGAAGTTAAGTATGGCCATAAAATGACAACATGAGGGATCTTTGTGGTGATAGAAATGATCTGTACTTCACTATATCGATGACAATATCAAATTGTGCTATAGTTTGGAAGATGTTACCATTGGGGAAACACACAGGGGATGATTCTGTATTATTTCTCACAACTGCATGTGAGCCTACATTTATCTCAAAATAAAAAGTTTAATTAGGCTGGGCGCAGTGGCTCACGCCTGTAATCCCAGCACTTTGGGAGGCCAAGATAGGTGGATCACAAAGTCAAGAGAGTGAGACCATCCTGGACAACATGGTAAAACTCTGTCTCTACTAAAAATACAAAAAGTTAGCTGGGCATGGTAGTAGTCCCAGCTATTCAGGAGGCTGAGGCAGGAGGATCACTTGAACTGGGGAGGTGGAGGTTGCAGTGAGCCAAGATCACACCACTGCACTTCAGTCTGGCAACAGAGCAAGGCTCCATCTAAACAAAATAAAACAAAGAAAGTTTAATTAAAAAATAACTACAGAAAAAAAAATTATCCTTTTGGTCCTTCTAAGAAGGGTGGGCCTCAAAGGAGATAGTTTTGTTTTGTTGACCATAGAAGTAGATGTGATAAAACATTAAGGAAATGTAATAGGCAGAAGGAGAGAGGGAAAAAGAAAGAAAGGAACAGACAGGCAGAGAAATGGAGGAAATACTGGAGAGATTTAGGTATAGGACACTCATAAGAAATTGATGAAAAATCAAAGTTTGGGCATAACAAGAATAGCTTAGAAAGGATTTTAAAAGACATTTTTGTCTGATGTGCTATGTAACCCTCTCTTCTGGGTTTAGAAGAAGTAGAGACCTGCATTATTTATCAACCTTTCTTTTTTTCTTTTGAGATGTCATTGTGTTTATTGGGATATGATACCATAGTAAGGGTCTACAAGGCAGCCTGGAATATTCAGGTCATATTTAGTAAGGTTTATCTGAGGTTTCAACCTGAGTATCCTTCAGGTAACTGATACCCCCAGAACTGTGACAAGAATGAGCTTTTGGGAGGACCACCTAGTGGTTATGCTCATAGTACAAGGGAAAGGAAGTTGGCCCAACAGGAGTTATGTGATCCTTGCAAAGGCACCTTCAAAAAGAGAGAAATGGTGGGGTCTGTTCCAAAATCAGAACTAGAACCATGAGGGCATGGAGTGTTAAGGGCCTCAATGTGTGAAATGGAGAACCATACTTACACTGCTTTACATAAGCTAGACTGAGAGGCTAAGGAAGCCTGTCTGTGGTACAGGCTTGGGGGTCAGTGTTTATTACAGAATCAACATGTACAAATACACAATTTCTGCAGCTATGGGGAATTTCATGGATGAGGATGTCAGTAGCAGACATGCATGGGCATGTTCTGAATCCCTGTCTGGCCACTGGAGAGCAGAGGGGTCACTGAAGGACCAGCAATCAAGCAGACCACCTGCTACCACGCACATCCGGTCTGTGGTTAGACGCCCTCCAAACGCCGCAGGGGTGGCAGATCCTGGAGGCTGTAAATTGAAGAGGTTAGAGGGTTGCATGACCCAGCCCTAGTAATTACTGTGGGCATAAAGCCACAAAGACCAGCTCTGTGGCAGAATGCCTGCCAGCCCTAGAAAGGCTCTACAGCAGAGTGGAGACGTGCTGGAATTCAGAGTTCACCACGGCATGTCAAGGGGAAGGGAAGTTGGGAACAGCACGTGTGATCAGGACCTAAGGACTTCTGCCCCAGTTCATTCAAGGGCACAGCTGAGTGACATTTGAAAAGGCAGAAAGAGTTGGGCTCAGGTTAACTGAGCAACAATGAATGGCCAAGTTCATGAGCAAAATTAGATTTCCCCAGGAAGCCTGATGTCTTGCTTCTGGGGATCTAATTTAGAAAAAAGGAGATAAAACGGCCTCCTTGGCTCACCCCAGAGAACCTGATGGAGCTAACAGTGGGGTTGGGGCCGGAAGTAGGATGGAGACCTGGGCCCCAGCAGGGATGATGCAGGTGTGACTCAGTCTGCTGAGGTCAGGTCCTGGCAAGACAGGTTCCGGTGGGTGAATAAACATATGGCATTAGTAGATTGCTTTACGTAAGAAAATGCAGGCAGGAAAAGATTTAAGAGGTGGTGGAAGAGGGTAGGATTTGAGCAGCAGCTGGGAGGAAAAAAAGATTCTAAGGAGAATTTTAAGGAAGCACTGCTATGTTCCAAGCCCTGTAGTGATCTCCTTCCTTGGCGTCCTCAACTAGCCACCAACAAATGCCAAAGCTGTTGAGAAGTCTCACCCCATTGGAAGCATAGACGTGAAGCGTTTTCTTTCTTTTATTTTTTTTCACATATTTAAAGTATGTATTTAAAGTGTACAACATGAAGCTTTGATATAGATATGTATTGTAAAATGATTACCACAATCAAGTTAATTAACATACCCATCCCTCAAGTCACATAGTTTCCCTTTTTAATTTTTGCTTTTTTGGTGAGAATTCTTAAGATAAACTCTCTCAGCCAGGTACAGTGGCTCACTCCTGTAATCCCAGCACTTTGGGAGGCCAAGGCGGGCAGATCATGTGGTCAAAAGATCGAGACCATCCTGGCCAACATGATGAAACCCCATATCTACTAAAAATACGAAAATTAGCTGGGCATGGTGGCGCATGCCTGTAGTCCCAGCTACCCGGGAGGCTGAGGCAGGAGAATCACTTGAACCCAGGAGGCAGAAATTTCAGTAAGCCAAGATTGCGCCACTGCACTCCAGCCTGGTGAGAGAGCAAGACTCCGTCTCAAAAAAAACAAAAAACAAAAACAAAAAAACAAAAAAACTCTCTCTCAGCTAATTCCAAGCCTACAATACAATATTATTAACTGTTGTCACCATGCTGCACATTAGATCCCCAGATCTTATTTGTCTTTTTATTTTAATTTAAGTTCTGGGGTACATGTGCAGAACATGCAGGTTTGTTACATAGGTATACATGTGCCATGGTGGTTTGCTGCACCTATTAACTCGTCATCTAGGTTTTAAGCCCTGCATACATCAAATATTTGTCCTAATGCTCCCCCCGTGTCCCTCCGCCCCCCAACAGGCCTTGGCGTATGATGTTCTCTTCCCTGTGTCCATGTGTGCTCATTGTTCAATTCCCACTTATGAGTGAGACAATGCGGTGTTTGGTTTTCTGTTCCTGTGTTAGTTTGCTGAGGATGATGGTTTCCAGCTTCATCTATGTCCCTGCAAAGGACATGAACTCATTCTTTTTTATGACTGCATACTATTCCATGGTGTATATGTGCCACATTTTCTTTATCCAGTCTATCATTCCTGGGCATTCGGGTAGGTTCCAAGTCTTTGCTATTGTAAACAGTGCTGCAATAAACATACGTGTGCATGTGTCTTTATAGCAGAATGATTTATAATCCTTTGGGTATATACCCAGTAATGGGATTGCTGGGTCACATGGTATTTCTGTTCTAGATCCCTAAGGCATTGCCACACTGTCTTCCACAATGGTTGAACTCCCACCAATAGTGTAAAAGTGTTTGTATTTCTCCACATCCTCACCAGCATCTGTTGTTTCCTTCTTTCTTTTCAAAAGGTCCCTCTTGTGGTCACTCTGTTTGGTATTGCTACTTCTCTGGCTAATACCAGTGAGTCCTCAGTGGCCCCTAAAGGTTAGCCATCCAAATGCTGTACTCTCTTGGGCCAGGGAGGCCTCCCCCATGCAAGTTCCCTGACACAGGTGGTCCTCCCTTCAGAAAATGCCCCAGGGGCCCCTTAAGGGACCCTAAAGGCCACTCAAGCCTTGCCACCTTCTCTAGTGCCTACTGGACTGTGGGAAAAGGTCATGTCTTCACTGAGCCAGAAGCGGGGTACATCCTTTGGCACCCTTCTCACAGCTCCACCATCTCTCTGCTCCCCCACAACTCCTCTTCTCCAGGCTCCAGCAGGGTTAGAAGCTCTGTGGGTCCAAAGACTCAGCAAATTTCAAAGACAGAGAGAAGCAGCAGCCTCTAATGTGGCTGGGGTTGGGATGGTCGTGTTCTACTGGGTTCCCTTCCATTGGTCACCTCTAACATGAGGTGACCCCATCTACCTCTCCAGCTCCTCTGGTTCTGCCTATGATGACACTTATCCTGGTGACAGCAAAGTGTACCATGTGGTTCCACATATCCGAGTCCTTGTGTCTTTCTCCCCTATCCTGAAAACCTGGAAAATGATCCTCTTTTGAGATCAGATCAGATTCATCCTCTCCCACTCAGATAGAGCTAAGTATCTCTTTCCGCTGCTCCAATCACACCCTGTGAACATCCATGCTCCTAGTAGGTGTCCCATCACAGTAAAATAGCACCTTTAAGTATCTAACTCTCCCTTACCAAACTATACATTCCTTGCAGACAGGAACTGGCCTTTTGATTTGCATAATTTATGCCTATGACAATTTCTAATTCACACAAAGCAGTCAATAAATACTTGATCAGACTGAAAAGAAGAAGGGAAGACAGAGTAAATCTCTTGTCTTTTACGATGAGGAGATATGTACAGTGGACACTTCAATTTGGGGTTACAGCACCTGACTCCTTCCTAGGTTCAAGGAATCAGCCACTGTGGGAGTCTTGGTGGAATGAGGGGCCAGCCTTTCACAGATGAAGTTAAAAAGGACAAATACGACCGGACGCGGTGGCTCACACCAGTAATTCTAGCAACTTTGGAGGCCGAGGTGGGTGGATCATGAGTTCTGGAGTTTGAGACCAGCCTGATCAACATGGTGAAACCCCATCTCCACTAAAAATACAAAAATTGGGGCCGGGCGCGGTGGCTCACGCCTGTAATCTCAGCACTTTGGGGGGCCGAGGCAGGCGGATCACAAGGTCAGGAGATCGAGACCATCCTGGCCAACATGGTGGAACCCCGTCTCTACTAAAAACTACAAAAAAATTAGCTGGGCGTGGTGGTGCATGCCTGTAATCCCAGCTACTCAGGAGGCTGAGGCAGGAGAATTGCTTGAATCCAGGAGGCTGAGGTTGCAGTGAGCCGAGATTGCGCCACTGCACTCTAGTCTGGCGCCTGGCGACGGAACGAGACTGTCTCAAAAAAAAAAAAAAAGAAAAAAAAAAATTGGCGGGGTGTGGTGGTACGCGCCTGTAATCCCAGCTACTCAGGAGCCTGAGGCAGGAGAATCCCTTGAACCTGGGAGGCGGAGGTTGCAGTTGAGCCGAGATCGAGCCACTACGCTTCAGCCTGGGTGACAGAGCAAGACTCCATCTCAAAAAAAAAAAAAAAAGGTCAAATGCTTTTCCTCTCATACCCCTAACAGCTAGAGTCCAGGTGGATGGCCTAAATTGAGCTACTAGGAAGCCCTGCTCAGGGTCTGAACCTAGAGGAAGGGAGATAAGGAGGAGAGGCCTGTGCCCTGGGGCTGTGGCAGTGGCGGCAGCAGGACTCTAAACAGTCTGCTCCTGGGTGGGGCTTGGTCTAGCTTCCTGCCACCTGCCCCCTCCCCAAGCCTGGCTCTCCAGGCCTCCCACCGACTCTATGATCCACCAAGTATCCTTTCATTGAAATCACCTTCTATTCAAATTGACAGAAGCCTTCTCTTATTTGCCAGCAAAAGCCCCCTGACTAGGCTATCCATTACATGGGTTGATAGATAATAATTCATGCTTGACCTTGAAAAATATATGTACATATATATTATATATGTACAAATTATGGAAGTATATACTTAACCTAAAGATATACATAATCTAAATATATATATTTGTTTATGTGTACTTCATCTAAAGATAATCAATAGTAGAATTAAATGGGATGCAAAACTTGCAAATTACTTTAAAAAGTCTTATTTTTATGTGCATTTCTTTTTGGCATATGCCAAAAGATTAAAAAGAAAAGTAGAAATGCACATAAACATAAGAATAAAGAAGTTAGATCAATATTATTTATAATAAATGTGACTGGGCTACACTCTCTGCTTGAAACATAAGGGTTCCCAGAATTCAAAAGGCTAACTTCAACACTAGGTGGTAGATTCTTGGATTGGCTTTCCTGACTACCACTCCATCCTCCTACTTGGAGGGATTGTAAAACTAAAAATTACCTTTTTCAAAGGCCTTCCAAATGATGCTAGGTGCAAATTAGGTTGGGCCAATAAGATGCATTCGAGGGAGCTTTAGCAGGTGGAGGTGAAGGTTGACAGGAAACAGGTTTGGACAGACAGGACTGTTGGTGGCAGCCAGACCTGCCTTCCGGTGCCTGGTCACCAGCTTCCAGGGCTAAGAGGCAGTTGTGCTGGCAGCAGCAGCAATAACTTCTCGACCCACGGTAGCAGATGTGATGCTGTGAACTTGAAATCAGTAGTCCAGTGGGGGCCACCAACCTCTTCATTTCTTCAGCTTACCCTAATGCTTCTGTAAGCATATAATCCCTTATATTAAATCCCTTTCCATGTAAAACACATAGGGGTTTTCTATTTCCTCCACAGAAACCTGAGTCATATTTAGTGTTTACAAATTGCAGGCCTAAAATAAACTGACCCACAAAGCTCTTCTTTAAAAGGATGTACAAAAATATGAAACATAAATGAAAACAAAACAAAGCAACAACTAAAGTCGGAATGACAATGTTAAAATTGAACAAAGAATTCAAGAAAAAACATATGGAATATCATATCAATACAACATGCAAACCACAAAGAAAATAAGCTGATAAATATTTATGTCCTGCATAAAATAGCAGCTAAATATTAAAAGTTAGATCTTAAAACTCAGGGAGAAATTGATAAGACTATAATCTTCATGGTAACATTGATCATTTCTTATAATCATGGACCATGATGGATCAAACTGACACATAAGGGAATTAAATAATCAATAAGGTTTTCAACATTTAGATTCCGTGAGTACCTGATTAACATTCCTTTTAAATGACCAGTTTATAAACCGAGATATATATTAGGCCATAAAGAAATGTCAATAAATTCTTAAAAATGTAAACCCTCTTTGGCCATAATCACAACACAAATAATTAGTGAGAAAAATATTAAATAGTAGAATCAAAATACCAAGAAATTAAGCAATATTTTTCTAAATAACTCTTGAGTAAGAAAGGAAGTAAAACATATAATTAAATACTGTTCTGAAAATAACAATAATAAAACACCAGATTTCAAAACTTTTGGCAGATGACAGCTATAGTCAGAAAAAAATTATATTCTAAAACGCTATTCGTTTTAAAAAGAAATAATGAAAACGAATTGTTTATCTCAAAAGGAAAGTTTTTTAATGTAAAATAAAGCTGTTTAGAAGTATTCATATAATGAAAGCAGAACTTGATTAGTTGAAAAACAGAAAAGTGTCACTAGTAATTCGATCCAGGCTGGTTTTTATAAAAAGAAAAGGCAAAAAAACCTTCAAAACCAAAACAGTTAGGCACAGTGGCTCATGCCTGTAATCCCAGTACTTTGGGAGGCCGAGGCAGATCACTTGAGGCCAGGAATTCGAGACCAGCCTGGCCAACATGGCAAAATGCCGTCTATACTAAAAATACAAAAATTAGCAAAGCGTGGTGGCACACGCCTGCAATTCCAGCTACTAGAGAGGCTAATGTAAGTGAATTGCTTGAACCTGGGCAGCAGATGTTACAATGAGCCAAGATTGTGCCACTGCACTCCAGCCAGGGAGATAGAGTGAGAGTCTTTCTCAAAAAAAAAAAAAAAAAAAAAAACCCAAAATAAATAACACTAAATTAGGCAACCTCTTAAAAGTCTAGTGAAAGAGAGGGAAGAAGAGAGAAAATCATGCTAGCATATTTGAAGATCTTAATGAGATGAAATGGTTTTCAAATGAATATGTGAGTTACCAAAATGAACTCAATAGGAGATAGAAAGCCTGATTATATTACTAACTTTTTTTTTTTTTTGAGACAGAGTCTCACTCTGTCCCCAGACTGGAGTGCAGTGGCGCAATCATGGCTCACTGCAACCTTTGCCTCCTGGGTTCAAGCGATTCTCCTGCCTCAGCCTCTGGAGTAGCTAGGACTACAGGTGCGCGCCACAATGCCTGCGTATTTTTGTACTTTTAGTAGAGACGGGGGTTTCACCATGTTGGCCAGGCCAGTCTTGAACTCATGACCTCAAGTAATCCCCCCACCTCAGACATTTTAAAGGTGGTAAAACAAAACTCCTAATAACAGTGTTTAGTTCTAGAGAACTAAAGGTAGTGCCCAAACTGTGGGTACCCAAGCTGTGGGTACTACTGTTAGTCCTCTGGGCCTCAGCTCTTATTTCACCTGTCACTATGGCTACCAGCTTTTCTCTGGCTTTGAACAGCCTCCAGCAGGTGCAATCCAACAGCACCTTGCTTCACCCTGCCCCAGGGTTTCTCTGACACTCCTCAGTGCGGGATGTTAGTTAGTGGCACCCTGCCTGCTCAACCAAGATGAGAATTAGTTAATGTCCTTTGGGGCAACCTTCAACCAAGAACTGGGAGAAAGGGGGAGCCAGTGGATAAATGCTTTCCCCTTTCTTTTCCCAGAAGTAAGGCCTTGAACCACATGTCACAACACATCTCAGCTTGTTCACTGGGATTGAGCACCTGGTAGCAGTTGTTCAACTTGATAACACATCCTTGTTGTGATTTTCCCTCTTTCCCTGTTTATGTCTTTTATTCTTCCCTTGCTCCTGTCCTGACCCCTAGATCCACATTTCCAAATGAACAATCATACATAAGCCTTGGTCTCAAACTCTGCTTTGAGGGAACTCAGGTTAAGACAGTTGGTAGTAAGAGCAGTCCTAGAAAGTGGGACTTTAGATGGCCACTCTTTAGATGGGTCAGATGGCCATCAGTCTTCATAGCTGGTGGTAAGTAGGGTGATAAGAACTCCTAACATGCATTGACATCAAAATTACTAGAGGTCTTACCTGGGGTTGCCTGGGACGAGGCACAGCCAGAAGAGAATGTGTAAATAGAGTTGTCACATTATTGCCTGTGCCTACTATATAAACTGTTCAAGAAAAATGGTTTTATCAGCCGGGCGTGGTGCCTCACACCTGTAATCCCAGCACTTTGGGAGGCCAAGGCAGGCAGATCACCTGAGGTCAGGAGTTTGAGACCAGCCTGACCAACATAGTGAAACCCATCTCTACTAAAAATACAAAATTAGCCAGGTATGGTGGCATATGCCTGTAATCCCAGCTACTCGGGAGGCTGAGACAGGAGAACTGCTTGAACGCGGGAGGTATAGGTGGCAGTGAGCTGAGATCACCCCTTGCACACCAGCCTGGGAAACAAGAGCCAAGCTCTGTCTCAAAAAAAAAAAAAATGCATATTTTTATATGCACAAAATCTTGACCTAAAAAATTTTATTGCCAAGATCAGAAACAGTTGGAAGTAAACTAAAGCTACAATAATAGGAAATAGATTAAATATATTAATACATGCTTATATATTAACATATATCAATTTTACATTTTAGTATATAGTAACATATAAAATATGTTAAATAATATAAAATAATTTTATAGCTTAACATGAACTATATATTAATTTATTGATGTAATTATTAATACATGTCATATATTAATTTTCTATTAATAGATAAACCTATAGAGTATAATACAAAACTGTGCAACCATTAAAGATAATTTTAGAAGCATATTTAACGACCTAGAAAGGCTGCAATATATTGTTAAATTAGAAATTAGCTTACAAACATACTTTTTTAACACTATGTATTTCTATATGACTGGAAAGATACCTACCAAAATCAACAAATATGTATGTTAACAGTGGTTATCACTGGCTTGTGGGATTCTCATTTAATTTACATTACCTTCATTGCTTCCTGCCTTTCCTAAATTTCTTACAGGCTACATAGCGCTTTTATAATTTTTTTAAACAATGGATGCTAAAACAAACATTAAAACACTTCTGTAAGACCACAACCCAGAAGTGGCCAAATTTATTTTCTACTGGGCTTGTGAGCTACCCAGAACAAATGTGGCAATAGGAAATAGAAAATGAAGTTATTATTCTTGCATTAATTACTATTATTATGGACACAACAATTGTAGTCTGTCAGTTGCCGGGTTCCTGTTCTTACCTAAGTCTAAGTCTTCAGGGAATCTGTGTTCCTCTGGCCTCTTTGATCAACATCTCAGAGCATCACATAAACATCCCCAGACAGATGAATTAGAAATGCAGCAGAAACCATCCCCAGCTTCTGGATGGACAAACTGAGCCTCAGAGGGAAAAGGGGATTTGCCACATTCCAACACTAGGGTCCCTGATCTTAGAGCTTGGAATCATCCCAGGAGGCATCACAACACCTGCTCAATGCAGAGTCCTTGGTCCTCCGTCCCTTGTGGATTGCTGGGTATTATGAATCTAGGGCTAGGGAGGGCACGACTTGACACAGTCTTCCATTCACTAACTGGGCCTTTGTAATAGTCAGAAGGCCCCTTCTTAAGGCAGAATCTGCATCCTTGGAATTTCTGCTCACTGGCGTTGTTCAGAGAAAACATAATTTTTAGGGTTTTCTAATGCAGCGTTGGGTTATGCTAGAGTCATCAGTAGTTCATCCACCAGGAAAAGTAGGTATCTGTGATCCACAGTTTTTTCTTTTTTATTGAACAGCTTTACTGTGGTATGATTCACATGCTGTAATGCTTTTCAATATTTTTTAGTATATTTACAAAATTGTGAAGCCATTACCACAGTCAGATTTTAGAACAGGAGCCTATAGTGAAGGTGAGTCTCTTGATCATCTCCGTAGTTAGCATTATCTCCTTTTTTTATTTTTTATTTTATTTTTTTTGAGACAGGGTCTTGCTCTGTCACCCAGGCTGGAGTGCAAAAATGCAATCATGGCTCACCGCAGCCTCAACCTGCCAGGCTAAAGTGATCCTCCCACCTCAGCCTCTCAGATAGCTGTGACTACTCAATTAGCTCAGCTAATTTTTGTATTTTTTTGTAGAGACAAGGTTTTACTATGTTGGCCAGGCTGGTCTCCAATTCCTGGGCTCAAGCCATCCCTCCGCCTCAGCCTCCCAAAGTGCTGGGATTACAGACACGAGCCGCCGCACCTGCCCCACGCCAACCTTTGTTTGAACTGTTTAAAATATTGTTTCTTGTTCCATCAGGCCCAGTTCTAAAGAATCCAGGCTAACCCAGTGCTATGGTCTGAATGTATGTTTCCCCTCAAAATCTATATGTTAAATTCTAATCTTCAATGCAATAGTATCAAGATGTGGGCCTTTGGGAGGTGATTAGGTCATGAGGGCTCTGCCTTCATGATGAGATTATAAAAAAGGCAGTGAGAAGGT
Source organism: Lagothrix lagotricha (assembly GCA_963574225.1). Taxonomy (NCBI): domain Eukaryota; kingdom Metazoa; phylum Chordata; class Mammalia; order Primates; family Atelidae; genus Lagothrix; species Lagothrix lagotricha. Next base: position 13,473 of record CAUYNB010025232.1, on the reverse strand, counting down.
GCCATCTTTGAAGCAGAAAGCAAGCCCTTTCCAGACACCAAATCTGTTGGTGCCTTGATCTTGGACTTCCAGCCTCCATAACTGTAAGCAATGTGTTTCTATTGTTTATAAATTACCCAGTGTAAGGCATATTGTTATAGAAGCCCTAACAGACTCAGACACTGAGGTTTAGAGACTGCAGGAGGCTGAAGGCCAAAATGATGCCACATCCTCACTGTGCCAGGATGCTACTAAACTAGGCCAATCTCCTACACCCTTTGCAAGTGTCTTTGGATAAGGTAGCCAATGTGCTCCTGAATGAGCACTTGATGTGCTTTAATTCCATTTACCAGAGATCATTAAAGTCTAGGGGAGGACAAGACCTGAGATTCAACTTTGAAAGCTGCTGATAGATTGTTTCAAAAAATGAAGCCCTTGCTTCTTGCTCACCTCATTGTTATCCATGATGAGGGTTTGAGAATAACATCAGCCCCACACCGAATTGAGAGGGGTGCTGGGTGTCTTAGGCAGAAACCCTGCATGCAGCAATTGGAGGCCAATGAAAGCCTTCCCAATGGATGCAGTGGAGGCAGGGAGAATTCCATAAGGATGTGACAATTTGGGTGGGTCCCAAACCTGAGATGTGTGCCATGGCCAATACTCGCTTTCCCCAACAGACCCTCAGGGTAGGAGTCTTGTATCCTGTTTGCTAAATACGTAAACTAAAGCAAAGAGCCACAGAAGGAATGACTATATTCTGAAGAGTTATATTCTCATTAAATTTCTTACCAGGAACAGAAGCCTTAAACTGTGAAAACACATCCGTAGTGTACTACACTGGCCATATGCTTTTCATTAATTCAGCCACCTCCCCTCACCCCTTCACTTTCATCTTAATGTCATCAAGCTAATCTCTTAATCAGCAACCCACTTCAGCCTACCCTCAGGAATGTTTTTCAGTTATGTCTTTTAATCTTCATTCCATAAATAAGATTGCAGCCATTAAGTCTAAACTAAACCAAGATGTTTCAGATCTCTTATAGCCCTATCTTGCTAAAAGATTGTACCAAAAACTGCCAGTACCCAACCTGGTTCTCAGAAAAGGCTTCTGCCCCAGTAAGTCTGCAATGAATATTTCTGTGGGTGGGGTAGAATGAGTGGTGAGGAACCCCTCTGAAAAGTAGAAATAAAGCTCAGGTAAGGGTTTGCAGTCCCTGAATTGAAACCCCTCTGGGGTTTACATCTGAACCTGGGGCTTCAGCAGCCTCAAACCCCCTTCCCTGCACCCATCTCTCTCTTAATCTTAACTGTGTGATGGTATTTTCCAAAAGACTCAAAAATTAAGAAACACTAGCTCTAAAACTCTCAGAAAAATGTGCAACACCAAAGCTGAGGCTGGTTTCCAAACACAATGTAAGCCTTCACACCTAGCACCCTCCCTGCTTCCTGCACCACTCCCTCCTCACGCATATCCCTCAGAGGTAGAAGCTTTTCCAAAGAGATGAGAACACCACGTCACACTCCTAAGCGTGAAACCACACAGTCTGATTTTTTAAAAATGCTCAGAAAAGTAGAAATAAAGACAATTTTACTAGTCCCCACAGGAAGTTATAAACCATCAGAATCTTACTTGAAGCCCTTATCAGGTTGGACCTCCCTGGTAGGTGTCCCTAGCATGTGTCCACACACATGCACGTACTCAGCAGCACCTACTCACAAGCTCCCTTCATGTCCACACATTTTCCCTGTTGTAGCTTCTTCATCACGCAGGTCTATAAGAGAGAAGCACAGAAAAGGGTTTGAGGAGGACGAGTAGGTCCGCTGGCCACTGTGACCTACAGAAGACACATCTGAGCATGGTTCCGCGTGTTGCTAGGGTCACCTGATGGGAAACGAATTACCCGCAGAGCAAAATGTTTGGAAAAATGTGACTGATGAGGAGGAAGGGTGGGGAAAGGAGACAGGAAAAGAGAGAGGAAAGGGGGCCTATGCTAGATGAAAGCAGGTAGGAAAGCCCCTTCAGCAACCAGGCAACACCTTGTCACAATGCATAGACTTGCCCCATTGCTACCGTCACTGCAGGACACCCACAGCCCACTATAAAAATTCAAACTACTAGGCACTGCATAGTAGTGTCGTAAGAAGCTGCAGCTCTGTCTTCTGATTTGGAGTTTTTAGATTTTCCTCTTCCCTCTATATCCTGCAATGCTGAATCAGCTGTGATCACAGGAAGAGAAAATTATCAGCTTTATGCTTCCTGGTGGACTAATGTGCTTGGGTGATGTTTGGGGCTAGAATTATGTTCAGACTTTAAGTATTTGCTTGAAGTTTGGCAGAATAATATTTTTATTATCTTATAAGTTGGTGTGGGGAGGAATATATGTACACACATATACATAGATACATATAAGCACATATACGCTTACAAGTGTATGTATATATTTCCTTTTGTTGGCACAGATACAGAGATCAATGCGGGAAAATAGTTTTCAAGCTGCGTATGAGGATAAACTTTATGCAGTTAAATGAAATTGCTTTATTTGAGAAGCCACAGACTGGGAGATATTAGGAGAGATTTCGTTGTGGGACTCACTGGGCTGCTGAGGCTCCCTAGGTCCCACTGAAGTCCTAGTAGGGCATCTGTAAACATATCTCCCAAATTGAAGATGGTTTCATAAATTTAAAGTGCCATCCACTTTTTTTCTCTGTCTTAGCACCAGGTAGACAACTTGTCGATTTGATGCAGAACTATTCTGAGATTTGAAGACTCCGTGCTTTCTACTGTGATGATGACGGGAAGATTTTTGTTGTGGTGGTGATGGTTGTGTGGTCCTCTTTCATGCTATCAGGAAGCTTTCAACATCGTAGACAGCTTATAAAAATGCTACATCACCTATGAATGAATTTATGACATTACATAAATTGTGGCGTCAGGGTACGCTCGGTCAGAATGGTTTTGTTTTGACCATCACAAGAGTGACAGTGTCTATAAGCCCAGCAGAACCCTAGAGCTGATGTGAAAGAGTCCAACACTACGTGTGCTCTGTGTGAGGGGCCCTATTACTTTACAGCTACCCGAACTCTACAAAGATAGCCACAACTCCAGAGGAGCTTGTATAGTTTAACCTAAACTAGAGTGACAGCAATTGGTCTGCTTAAAATAGCTTTGTATTTTCCCTAGAAACCTCATTTACAACCTCAGGGCCCTAGCCGTCACTTCCTCATCCCCCAGGCCCACATCCATCCACCATGTCCAAATACATAGAGGATGTAAGAAAGTGTGTGGAGAGTGAGTTGGGTGTTTGGTTTCAGGCATTCACTTTTGAAGACGGTGCAGAATCCAAAATGCCCAAGTAAATAAGGCTAAAAAGCATTGTGCAGATATATCTTGTTAGGAAACCACACAGAAAAGGCTTGGCTTGACAATTGTTGGGTTATACAAATCCCACAAATGCAGCAAATGCATCAATATTGGAGGAGATTTGAATGAAGCCTTCTTCATTGACTCCAGTTGGCCATTCACAGGGAGTGGGTTAAGAAGTTAGCTGGTTTAAACATCAGGATACCCCTAAAGTACTACCACCAGAAATGAAATAAAATGTTCAAAGATAATATTAAGGATGTATTCAGAGATCATTTAGAACAGAACAGAAAAAAATAGAAATTCTTATGGAGTAAACAATTTCAATTCATGCACTGCTATAAATAAAACCAACAGACTACACATATCAAGAATTTTGGTTAAAAGAGACAGGATTTAAAGAAGAAAAAAGAACAGCCAATGAATATACTCAGAAAATGATCAATTTCACTAGTATACAAAGAAATGCAAATTAAAGTTGGCCACACTGAATGCTGGTAGGAGTGTAAAAAGTAGTTACATTCATAAGTTTCAAGGGGCAGCATGATTTCCATAGCTGCCAATTGTCTTTTGGGTTGCTCTTAATTGTAGGTTATAGTTGTATTCAGAAAACCCTAGTATTGCTCTTGGTATGAAAACCAGGCTTTACAAGCCAGAGACAGCAAGGCTGAGACTGGGGAACTACCACAGGCATACCCATCATCACCACAATAGACAGCTGAAGGGCCTCCGACCCTGACCTTGCCCCTCATGGCTTTTTCTTAAAAGGGAAAAAGTTTCCGAAAGGCACAGAAACAATTTTAGAACGGGTGAACAATATTAAAAACTTTTTGTTTCTTGATGAGCTCAGGTTCTATAACAAAGGCCTCTGGCATCTATGGGGGACCTCCCTGAATCCATTGATATTGAGGAGACTTTCCAGATTCAGCTGTGTCACAAACTCACTGACATCACATTAGTTAAAAACTGAATACTGATGCATTTCTGGATCACATGTCAATGTGCTACAGAGCAGTTCTTGAGGATGTTGACGTTAACGCAATTGCAGTCCAAAGCATGGTGGGACTCCCAATAGATGCAGTCTGTTCTTTACAGCTGTGTGATCCAAGCTGAATCATCTAATCCTAAAGATTTTAATTATGAAGTTAGTCATTTGTTTTCAGCATGGATAGGAGAAAATCCCAGCTCATGAAACAGACCCTCTTGTTTCATGAGGGTTCAAAGTCCATACCTCCAGCCCAGACTGGTGTATTCAGCTGCCTACTTGGCAAGTTTGCTTAGATATCTACCCTTAAATTTAGCATGTCCGAAACTAACCTCTACACCCTCCAAAAAGCTTGTTCCTTTCATTTTCTTCCTTATGGCAGTAAATGGCATTTCCAACCACCCAGTTGCTCAGGCCAGAAATCTCTTCCTCTCACACATGCTTTGTGTGGATCTCAGTCAATCCTGCCATTCCTATGCACCCTAAATTCTCACCAACTCCACCAGTATCACCCTGGTCCAAGTAACCATCTCCTTCCACCTAGATTATCGCTAGGGGATCCTCCCTGGTTTTCTTGCATCTATTGTTACAACAATGCTGTCACTAAAATATTTTCACCAAGAAATTCATCATAAATTTCTATTATATTTTATAAAAACCTATGAAGCTTTTCTTCTTATGCAAAAATCATAGAAAATGGGTGGACAATAGCAAACATTGTCATGATTTGATCCATTGCTTTAGAACAAATTTCCATTCTTGGTGAAAATGATCAAGACATTCAAACCTTGCCCTTTTGACTTCTTCTGGCAAGTCAAATTGAAGTAACTCCAATTCTGTCGAAGCCTATTTCCAGCCCCTTTCTCTCTTTCCCTGCGCTAGAGGCTGTAAGGCAAATTCCAGAGTTACCAACCACTCCTGCGGCCAGTGGGGGCCCCAGGTACACCATCTGGCTCATGAGACAAAGGCAGAAGTCTGCTGGTGTCATTCGTCTCCCATCCCCCATTTTCCAGCCTTGGGATTAAAAAGATGCCTGGAGGTATAGCAAACATTCTAGCAATCACAAAATCAATAGAAAAGGTGTGAGGCACAGTGAACCAGAAATGTCAAAGGGACCTGGAACGGGAATGGCATTGTGTGTGGCACAGCAGCCTGATCTCCCAACCTCCAGCCGCTTGAGATATAAGAAAATGAATACCTACTATGATTATGTAACAATCAAGAGGGTTTCACGTTGCTGGCCACCAAAAGCATCCCCAAATTTTACAAATGCATATACAGAGCAGATGAACTAATCTTACATTTAGGATGACTGAGTCATCTAGGTTTGCCTGGACTTCCTTAGTGTTAGCAGTCTAAGTCTTGCCTTCCCGGAACACCCTCAACTGGATACAAACTGGGACAGTTGGTCACCCTGTATCTGTGCAGCGCATACATTCAAGGACAAACATCAGGATGCTTTGAGGGTGTAGGCTGCCTTTAATATTTATTTGTTCATTCAGAAATTCACCTGTGCTATTTTCAAAATTTGCATTTATTGTTTGTAAGTCCAAGTATTATGGTAGAGGCTGTACTGTGAGACAAGTGTCACTTCAGAAAACGAGCTGGACATTATGTCACAGTGCAGAGGATTGATGCACCTAAAGAACTAAGCCTTAAACATCTGCTGCATTTGAACCTTTAAAATTGCTCCCAGTAAAGTTGCTTACGGAGTTTCCTGGAAGCAAGAGTCATTTTCTACATTCAGAAAGAACAGCCAAGGATCTAGGTTATGTGAAACCCATACTAACTTTAAATTATTGTAGCTCTGTGCAGATAATGGAGACTATGAGACAAAGAACCAACAGAGTGGGCTTGATCCTCAAAGAAAGCTGTGTTACTAATTTGATATCCTCAAAATATTGGCATTAGTGTACCTAGCATTGGGGTACTTAGTGCATTTGATACCTGGAGCTAGCTGAGTTTTAAAAAATCCTCCTCTCCTATATACAATGAAATTATTTTTCATAGTATTAAATTATTTGTAATAGTATTGAATTTTAATTTATCATGAAACAGATAATGACAGCAGAAACCATGAAATTTTTTATTGAATCTTTTATATATTATCACACCAGTAAAAAAATTATTATAAAATACAACAAAGAAATATTTAATAAATTAATACATTTTAATTACAACAATGTATTTTTTGAAAAAGAGAGAAAACACATACCTACATAGTGGTCTGGTACAGAAATGAGTTATAAAATAATAAGAATAGTTTCTGGTTTTGAGACTCAACCTCTACAAATTTGTCACTGCCCTCATCAAAAATGATCTTAGTGCATCTTCATATTCATTGGATGATATAGCCAGATTGATCAATCTTTGTTCATAGTTAAAAAAATCTCATTTTTAACTCATTTTAATTTCAAAAGTTTTTGTCACATGAAGCACCAGATATACAAATAATTTGGAAAAGTCTAAAAGGCAAGGATGAATTTGGTAGAGATTATACTTTCAGAAACAACAATGCTGTCATGAAAATATCTTCGCCAAGAAATTCATCATCTATTTCTATTACATTTTATAAAAACCTATGCAGTTTTTCTTCTTATGCAAAAATCATAGAAAATAGGTGGATGATAGCAAACATTGCCATGACTTGATCCATTTCTTTAAAACAAGTTTTCATTTTTGGCCAGGTAGGGTGACTCACGCCTGTTATCCCAGCACTTTGGGAGGCCAAGGTGGGTGGATCACTTGAGGTCAGGAGTTCAAGACCAGCCTGTCCAACATGGCAAAACCCTGTCTCTGCTAAAAATACAAAAAATTAGCTGGTTGTGGTGGTGCACACTTGTAATCCTAGCTACTCGGGAGGCTGAGGCAGGAGAATTGCTCGAACGTGGGAGGCAGAGGTTCAGTGAGCCAAGATCATGTCACTGCACTGCAGCCTGGGCAACAGAGCAAGACTCTGTCTCATAAATAAATAAATAAATAAAATGTTTAAGGCTCCTCTCAGTGCACTTCCCATGGGGTAGTTCTAATCTATAAAGAGCAGTTAAAAAAAAAAGAGTTTCTATTCTTGGTGAAAATGATCAAGACATGCAAACTTTGCCCTTTTGAATTCGTCTGGTAATGGTCACATGACCAAATTGAAGTAATTCCAGTTCTATTTCTTTATCCTTACAGCCACTGTGTCATTAATGTTTATTGCAAATCTCTTTCAGTGTAGGATTATGTAGTGTCACAGAACTGGAGACACAAAGTGCCTCTGAAGCAGGATTAAATTACTCTAAATTGTTACAAACTTACTTTCCAAACAACCTGTGTAACTAAATCTATGTGTATCAGGGGCTGACTGTTTACCTGAGAGATCTCAATTTCCATGTAGGACACAATATTTATTAATGGATAAGTAATGAAAATCAGCTAAGTGGAAACATAGATTATTTAAACTCAACAATAACTGCAACAATTGTTTAGAAGTCAGAGTATTTTTTAGGAGGAAGAATATTTTGTTACTGGCATTGTTTAGAACTGTGCCTGTTAAGTGATTGTAAAAGCAGGCAGACTTTTAGTGAATTTATCATTGTTTTAAAATTCTCCACAACAAATACACTGTCTTACTGCCTGCACTCAGGGAAGACTGCGCCCACCACTCCATCCATCTAACGTTTTTCCAGGTAGAAAATTTGATAATGTTTAAAATGATCATTTTTCTCTCCTTTTCCAACCTGCACTACTTAGTTCTTTAAAGATCTAATAGCATTGATTAGCACTTCCAGAAAAGTGATAAGAATAGCAGTTTTCCTTGTCTTTTTCCTAGTTTGAATGGAATGCCTCTAGTGTTTATTATTAAAAATAATATTGGCAGTCAGTTTATTTAAATATATATTAAGAAAAAAAGCCTGGTTCCCAATTTACTAGAAGATTAATCAAACGTAATTATTGATTTTTATCAAATTACTTTTGACATCTATTAATGCCATGTTTTTGTCTTTGACCTAGCAATGCGATAATTTAAGAATTTATGTTCATAATTATACCATTCTTACATTACTTCAACAAGGTCTACTTGGTCATGGAGTATTTCTTTCAAATTTTGATGATTTTAATTTGCTAGTATTTTCTTTATGATTTTTAAAAATTTTATATTCATAGGTAAGATCAGTAATTTAAAATAATCTATCTTTTTTTTTCCATAGTCATTGTCAGGTTTGGTATCAGGGTTATACCAGCTTTGAGAAATGCATTGGGATATGTTCTGTCCTTTCTTGTTCTAAGACCATTTAAATACACGAACATTTTCTGAATGGACTTCTCCACAATCTCTGTGAATGCAATAAATGTCATCACATACATTAAAGATAGTTTTAATTTCCTTTCAAGGTGGTGTTTATTACTTTTAGAGCTTTTGTTTTTCATTGCTTGATCAACATATTTTCTATCTATACAATTTGCTTAAGTATCTTGGATTGCAATGGAGTATATCATAATGTTTCTAGCGAAAGTTAATAAATGAAAAAATATTTTTATTTAATGGCTTTTTACCTAGCAGTAAGGTTTCCAAGAGTGGGTTACAGTCCTTAAGCAAGATGTAGGTGTATATTGCTTATTTTTGCCTGATCTTTTTATTTTATATAAATGGAATAATATCATATATATTCTTATGGAACATACTGCTTTAACTAAATATTATGTTTTTAATGTTTATCTATGGTACTGTATAATCTGTAATTTGTTTGCTGATTTTTCTATAGTTTATTATTGTTATGAATATGTCACAATTCATGTGACCTACTTTTTATTTTATTTTATGTAGAGACAGTCTTGCTATGTTGCTCAGGTGGGTCTTGAACTCCTGGCCTCAAGCCATCGCTCCGCCTTGGACTCCCAAAGCGCTGAGATTAGAGGCATGAGCCACTGTGCTTAGGCCTCATCTGACATATACCTTTGATGAAAATTTGGGTAGTTTCCTATTATTCACTACTGTAAACCATGGGGCTGCTATAAACATTCATTGCATATAAGATAAATGACTAGAAGTTGAATTGCTGGGTCAAAGAGTATCTATATGTTCAACTTTATTGGGTAATCTGAACAGTTTTCCAATGTAGTTGTACCTCTCCAATCAGCCAACTATGAGAGTTCCCATTGCTTTATATTTACTGAAACAAATAAATCCAAAAATTTCAGTATCTTAACACAATAGAAGGTGGAGTTTCTCATTTGTAGTGGAGCTCAAGGAGAAGGCTGTGCTCCACACAGTCATTCAGGGACGTAGGCTGATGGAACACGTGCCATCTTCAACTAATGGCTTCTAAGGTCACCAGCATCAATAGCTACCTGGCAGAAAAGGGAGACGGTATAATGACTTTTTAACTACAATGGTCTGGAAATAATATGTGTAACATTCATTAATGAGAACTAGTGCATGGCCTGTTCGAGATATGGGGAAAGGTGGGAAATATAGGTTCTGTCTGGGAAGCTGCCTGCTGACATCTCTGTGCCATGAAAAGGGTGGTCAGTTAGACAGCTTTGCCATGGACGGGTTCCTGTTCACCAATTTTGAGGGAGACACAAAGAATTCTTCTGCTACTACCTGGAGTTCAAATACTTTTCTTCTGTCATATCTTTGATTATTTCTGGTTTACTTTGTTCTGGTTCTTCTTGAATAGTGTTAGCTGAATGTTGGCCATCAATCTATACCTATTATTTTCTCTCATCATTTTTATGACTTGCCCCTTTCATCTGAATTATGAGATGGTTTTTCCTGTTTTTTCATTCTCATAACTAATTCAGTTTTCTTCAGCATTAATTCTGCTTTTTACTGAACTCAATGTGGATTTTAATTTATTACATTTTAGTTTCCATTAAAAAGTTCCTTATGTCATTCTTGTTTCTTTCCCTAAAAAATAGGGTGGTGGTATATGCCAGTTTTCTCAGGACAGCCTGGTTGTACACTTGGTATTCTGGCATTTCTTTTTCTGTTTTTTTCTTTCTACTTTTTAGTATGGGTATAATGTACATGCAGTAAAATATGTGTAATCACTAATCTTAAATGTATAGCTCAATAAATTTTTCATATATATTTTCTAGTGTAACTATCATCCAGATCAAGACACAGAATGCTTCTAACATCCCCAAAAGCTCCACTGTTTCTCCTACCCCTGCAAAGTAACCACTATTCTGACTTCTATCATGTTAGTTTTGTCTGCTCTTGAACTTCATATACAGTAGTCCCTGATATGTGGTATATGTTACAAGACCCCCAGTAGATGCCTGAAACTGCAGACAATACCAAACTTTATCGATAATACTTTTTTTCCTGTACTTACATACCTATGATAAAGTTTAATTTATAAATTAGGCATAGTAAGAGATTAACAATAACAGTAAAATAGAACAATAATACACTGTAATAAAAGTTATGTGAATATGGTCTCTCTCTCTCTCCCTCCCTCCCCCCATCTCTCTCAAAATATCTTATTGTACTCTACTCACCTATTTTTGGACTGAGTTTGACCACTGGCTCTTAAACCGCAGAAAGCAAAACCACGGATAAGGGGGGACTACTATGAATGGAAACATACAGTATGCATTCTTTCATGCCCATTTATTTTGCTTAGTGTATTGTGTGGGACCTTCATCCATGCTTTTGTGGTATCAGTACTTTGTTCTTTTTATTGCTAAGTATTCTTTTTTTTTCTTTTTTATTTTTTTGAGACAGAGTTTCACTCTTGTTGCCCAGGCTGGAGTGCAGTGGTGCAATCTCGGCTCACTGCAACCTCTGCCTCCTGAGTTCAAGTGATTCTCCTGCCTCAGGCTTCCCAGTAGCTAGGATTACAGGTGCCCACCACCACGCCCAGCTAAGTTTTGTATTTTCAGTAGAGACCTGGTTTCATCATGTTGACCAGGATGGTCTTGAACTCCTAAACTGGTGATCGGCCCACCTTGGCCTCCCAAAGTGCTAGGATTACAGGCGTAAGCCACCGCACCCAGCCTATTTCTGGGTATTCTGTTGTGTAAATATACTATAATTTATTGCCCATTCTTCTGTTTATAAACATTTTCATTGTTTCCAGTTTAGGGGTGTTATTCATTAAGGCACTATGAACATTGTTGTATATGCCTTTCGGTGAACATATGAACTCTTTTCTAATGGGTGTATACCTAGCAGTGAAATTTCTGGGTCAGAAGGTAGAACTATATTTAGCTTTAATGGATATTGCCAAACAATTTCCCAAACTGGTCATACTGTTTCATACTACCACCCGCCATAAATAGAGGTTCCAATTTCTCCACATCACTGCCAAGGTTTAGTCTAGTTTGTTTTGATTTTAGCCATTCTGACGAGTGTGTGGTGGTATCTCATTGTGGTTTCATTTCCTATTTTTTGGTGAATAATAATATTGAAAACTTGATATATGCTTATTAGCTATTTAGACATTCTCTTTTATAAAGTGACTGTTTAAGGGTTTTGTGAACATTTTTATTGGGTTGTTTGTTGTCTTTTTCTTCTTAGTTTTTTGGCGTTCTTTTACATTCTGTATACAAGTCCTTTTGTCAGATGTGTTTTGTGAAAACTTCTCCCATTTTGTCACTCACCTTCTCACTCTCTTCTGATTAGTATCTTCTGATAAACTGAAGTTCTTAATTTTAACAAAATTCAATATATCATTTTTTAAAGCTTGTGGTTAGCTCTGTTTGTATTCTGTTTAAGAAACTTCTGTGTACTCCAAGCTCCCTGTTCTGGCTGCTGTTGCTGCCTAACAACCAATTTCAAAACAGTGATTGAAAACAACAACAGTCATGTATTATCTCTCAGGGTTTCTTTGGGAAAAAATTTGGGAAGGGCTTAGCTCTATGCTTCCGGGGTCTCTCATGCAATTTCAGTTGGAGGACGGCTGGAGCTGGAACATCAAGGAACTAGAGCAGCTGGAGGCTGGCCAGGCATTCATATCAGCTTCTTTTCATGTAGTGTTGGGACCTCTCTATGCGATCCCTCCAGATAGGCTGACTTTGGGCTTCCTCATGTCATGGTGCCTCATTTCAGCTGGACTGCTTGCATGACAGTTGAAGTCTAAAACAATGACTATTCCTGTATCCAGGTAGAAGCTGCATTGCCATTAATCACCTGCCGAGGAAGCCATCCAGCATACAAGCCTATCTAGATTCAAAGAGAGAAAAACTAAATTTCTATTGATGGGGCAGTGGCAAAGCCATACTGTAGAATAATATTTGGGATTTGGATTAGGATTACAATAGGATTTAGTGAGGATTGACATCTTAACAATATGGTATATTTTGATCCATAAACATGGTCTATTTCTCCATTTATTTTGGTCTTTTAAACATTTTCCCTTCAGTGTCTTGTAGTTTTCAATATAGAGATCTTAAACATATTCTGTTGTATTTATTCCTTAATATTTGATGATTTTATGTTGTTGTATATGGTATTTTTACTTTATTTAAAATTATTTATTCCCAGTACATAGAAATTAATTGACCTTGTATTCTACATCCTTGCTAAGGTTACTTATTAATCCTAATTATTTGTATATTCCATTGAATTTTTTAAATTTATTTTAAGAAAGAAAAAGAAAGAAAAGAAAAAAGAGAGAAAGAAAGGAAAAAAAGAGAATGAAAGAAAGGGAAAAAGAAGAAGAAAAAGAGGGAGAGAGAACGGGAATCTTGCTCTATTGCCCAGGCTAGAATGCAGTCTAAAAATGGGTATTAAAAAGCTGTTTTATACTAATAATTGTGTTATACGATGGAAACAGGAAGGAATAAGGAAGGAAAATAACAAACAGCCAACCAATATTTCATTTAAACCTCTGAAATACTATGTAATTGCTGGGGAGTGATTTACTCCCAACCATGTGGTCTCTTTTAAAATAAATCTGATGTGTTACTGAAAAAAAAAAAAAAAAAAGTATGTTTTGTGGATTTGGAGTAGAGAGTTCTGTAAATGTTTATTAAGTTTACTTGTTCTAGGTATAAGTTCAAGTCTCGGATATCCTTGTTAACCTTCTGTTTCATTGATCTATCCACTATTGACAATGTAGTGTTAAAGTCTCCCACTATTATTGTGTGGGAGTCCAAGTCTCTTTGTAAGTCACCAAGAAGTTGCCCTATGTGTCTGGGTGCTCCTATATTGGGT
>CAUYNB010025231.1:0-27905 GCA_963574225.1 Lagothrix lagotricha | reverse complement strand
CTAATTAAACTCCAGAGCTTCTGCACAGCAAAAGAAACAATCATTAGAGTGTACCGGCAACCAACAGAATGGGAAAAAATGTTTGCAATCTACCCATCTGACAAAGGGCTAATATCCAGAATCTACAAAGAACTAAAACAGATTTACAAGAAAAAAACAAGGAAACCCATCCAAAAGTGGGCAAAGGATATGAACAGACTCTTTTCAAAAGAAGACATATATGAGGCCAATAAACATATGAAAAAATGCTCATCATCAGTGATTATTAGAGAAATTCTAATCAAAGCCACATTGAGATACCACCTCATGCCAGTTAGAACAGTGATCGTTAAAAAATCTGGAGACAACAGATGCTGGAAAGGATGTGGAGAAATAGGAACACTTTTACACTGTTGGTGGGAGTGTAAATTTGTTCAACCATTGTGGAAGACAGTGTGGTGATTCCTCAAGGACCTAGAAATAGAAATTCCATTTGACCCAGCAATCCTATTACTGGGTATATACCCAAAGGATTATAAATCATTCTATTATAAAGACACATACACACGTATATTCATTGCGGCACTGTTTACAATAGCAAAGACCTGGAACCAACCCAAATGCCCATCAACAATAGACTGGACAAGGAAAATGTGGCACATATGCACCGTGGAATACTAAGCAGCCATAAAAAATGATGAGTTCGTGTCCTTTGTAGGGACATGGATGAATCTGGAAACCATCATTCTCAGCAAACTGACACAAGAACAGAATTCAAACACCGCATGTTCTCACTCATAGGCCCGTGATGAACAATGAGAACACATGGACACAGGGAGGGGAGCAGCACACAATGGGATTTGTTGGGAGGGGGGCAAAGGAGGGACAGTGGGGGAATGGGGAGGTTGGGGAGGGATAACATGGGGAGAAATGCCAGATGTAGGTGATGGGGGGATGGAAGCAGCAAACCACTTTGCCATGTGTGTACCTATGCATCAATCCTACATCATCTGCACATGTACCCCAGAACCTAAAGTACGATAAAAAAGAAAAAAGAAAAAGGAAAAGAAAAGAAAAAAAAAAATCTGGAGAAGCCTGACTCTCTGCTACCTCATTTACAATAAATGTCATCATCTTCCCCTTCTCATAAAACCATCTCTTCCTCATCATCACTGTTAACAACTGATTCTTTGAGTATAACTTCCCATGTATTAAAGACTTTGACATCTGGCTCAGCCATTCTTTCTCAAATCATGTTATCCTCTTGGGTGACCCCAGAGTCTTTCTGGATGACCCATCCATCAACCTATTCTGTGCATTTTTTGACCCCTCAATTCTGTGGCTTTTCAACTTCAGACCCATAGACCTAACCTGAAAATTAGTATCCTGGCTTCAAGGAATCAGTGTCACCATGGTAGCCAACTCCATTGCAATATTGTCAGGTACCAACAGGGTATAGATGCCTGGAATGATGTCAGGGTCAGAACACGAAGGGGCAGTAGCCCTCTTATGCATTTTGCTGTTCCTCAACTTACATCATAGAAACAGATAGATGTTCACACCTAAGGAGAATTATTCATACCAGGTAATTTGGAAACCTAACATTCTGGGTAGCATAAAACACTTATTTTATTTTATTATTTCTTCCCCAATTAAAAGAGTTATTCTCTCTGTCCCCTGACTTTGATAGTAGTATTTTCATGTATATATTTTTCTCATTCTGGTCTTCTAAATGCTTTCCCATTCATCTAATTGTACATTTCTAAGTGAGATCCCTTTTCCTCATTTCTGCAACATTTGCAATTTACACAACACAATACCCAATTCAACATCATTAAATTTCTAACGTCACAAAAATTACATTGAAAATGGGAGGAAAGCACCTTTTTAAAAGTAAGAAAATCCAAGGACATAAACTATACAGGGACATTATGTTGAATTTAGCACTCTATTCTATTATAGTTAACAACTAAGACAGAGAAGGAGAAAAATACTTGATTCTTAGAAGGATAGAAAAAAATAAAGGAGCTTAGGGACTGTGATAAACCCTAAAAAAGAGGAAAAATAAATACATATACTGCACCACAGTGTCTACAAAGGATTTCGGACACTGTGAGTAGTCAAATGCAGCTAGGCAAACTTGAAATCATCTAGTTTTAAGCAGAGACAAACTAAAGTAACAGCTTCTTCTATTTTCTACCATATATCCAGAGAGTTAGAAAACTGGCAAAGGTAACTAATTCTCCTTTGCAAAAATTGAGAAGGAACATGTGTTTCTAGAAATCTCACAATGAGGATTCTCACAATGAACATGTGTTTCTAGAAATCTCACAGTGATCATGAGAAGGAACATGTGTTTCTAGAAATCTCACAATGACAATCTGTAAGATTTCTAGAAACACTTACAGAAAGTGCAGCCAAATGGATTATCATTTAGACACCAAGGAGCTTATCTCTTGAGATTAGCCTATCATTTTCTGAATGTTCTAACCATTTCTAATAATGCCCTGAATAGAAGAACTATAGCATAGGTCTCTCGTGGCTGCAAACCAGGACATTGTACATGCTTCCGAGATCTTGTTTAATGTCAGAATTCAGAAGAATTAAGTTTACTTGTCAATGTCTCTACCCCTTAGGAGACATCAAAGTGTGAAATTATCAATTAACATGTTGCTTCCCAGGGTTATTTTAGGGTGGGAAATGGCAGGACAGTTTCCGAGGCTCTAAATGTCAAAGCCACCTTTGATATCTATCTCTCACCAGGCTCTCTCCAAACATGTCCTTTCACTAGCTCTTTCTTCACATTATCTCTTAGGTCTTGCCCTTCTTTTCCATATTCACTGCCTCTGCCCAGCTCTGCAATACACATCGTCAAACTAGGAACACCATAATAATAGCCAGGCAGTAATATTCCCACATTTATTCTCTAGTATCCTTTTCAATTTATTACTCACACAGAACAGAGATTCATATTTCTAAAACATATCATGTCAGTCCCATATCCGTAAAACTTCAATGATTGCCCTTTGGCTTTAAGATAAAGTTCAAAATATTGTAAAATGGTTTATTGGCTAACTTGAGTAATTTATATACTTATAGACAGCATAACATTTCAATTCTCTTTAGTCATGCCAACAGATCTCTTTGATATCAAGTACTTAAAAGGAGAGGGACTATACATTGAATGAGTAAACAAGACAGGAAAAGAGAAGTGGCATGAAATCCCAGAGCTCTGGTTCCAAGTTTGAACTCTCACTTAGACTTTTGCATTCTTCCTTAGGAGGATGGGTGTGGCTTATGGCTACCAGGGTGATATTGATGCATAAACTCCTATCTCTTCCAGGTTATAGAGAGCCAGAGGTTAGGGCTTTAACACTCAAAGCATGAGCCTAACTTAAAGGTTAAAAAATTTGTTATGACATCTTAGTTTATGATGATGACTCAGACATTTTATAGCGCATGGAACTGCAAGCATCCTGTTCATTAGAGCAAAGCTAGCTTTAACTGGTCTCTTTCCCACAGGCTTTTAAGAAGTAGAAGGACTCAAATCTCCTTTGCTTAGTTTATTCTAAGACTCAATACTAGAAATATGGTAAAAGGGGATCTTGACTGTCTGTCTTACTTGTAGGGACACATTTAAGAAATCAAAACATATTTTTCAGAATGTGCATTACTGACCAAATTTATCTTATTAAAGATAATGTTTGAGCCAAGCTGATTTACTATCTGAAACCTAAACATTAGTATGGAGTTTGCTATTAATGTTAGTATTGCTCTTTGGCTACAAGATTAAGTTCAAACATATTGTAAAATGGTTTCTTGGCTAACTTCAGCAATTTACAAGCAGTCTCATATTTTAATTCTTCCTAGCCATGCCAGCTAAGGAAAATAACTCTAATAATATTCTGTCAAGGAAAATTCTAATTCACACACAGATAATGATGATATCTGATTTTTCAATTTTAGGAAACTTACAGAACTTTAAGAAATATGTTTTTCAAATCTTCCTTTTTCAATAAGTCCATAACACACTTTAATTTTTTTCAGCCAGCATTCCCTCAGTGTTACTTAAATGAGCTAATATATGCAAAGAGTTTAGAATTATGCCTGGCATATAACAAGCCATATTCAAGTGTTTACTATGATTAATATATTATTATTATTGGAAGTTGTACAATCTCTGGATGAAGACAGACCTGGATTTGGATTCTATGTCTGGACTTACTAGGCTGGGTGATCTTGGGTGAATCATTTAATCCTTCTGGGCCTTGACTTTTTCTTTTGCAAAATGGAGTTAATAATAACTACCATGAAGAATCGGAAAATAAAAGATAATAGAGCCAAAATACCTAGTAAAGGAACTGGTGTTGCACATAGTAAGTGCTCTATAAGGAAAAGTTATTATTATTTATTGCTATACTTTACTCTCTCTGCTCCCCAGACTAAAATACTCCTCACTCTCACTTCTATGCTCTCATTTGAATGAGAAATCAGACACAAGGGATTCAGCCTTCTTCTTTTCCCTTCTCCTTAGGTTTACCTGTACAACTCATTTGGCTCATACATGGCAAACACATTGAACAATAAGAACTCAACTCCAAATCTGCCAGACATCAAAGTCTTCTTTAGAAACAGTGTTACTGCGATAAAATTTACATCCCATACACTTCACTCATTTAAAGTGTTGCAATTCAGTGGATCTTAATATGTCCACAGAGTTTATCCATCACCACAATCTTTATGGAATTTTCATTATCCCAAGAAGAAAGCCAGCTTTCCTCAATAATCACTTTTCTGTTCCTCCATCCCACACACCCCCAGCTCTAGGCAACCGATAATCTACTTTCAGTCTCTGTGGATCTGCCTATTCTGGTCATTTCATATAAACAGAACTACACAATATGTGGTCTTTTGTGATTGACTTTTTTCACTTAGCATAATGTTTCCAAGGTTTGTTCATGTTGTAGCATGTGTCAATGCATGTCTGCTTATTGCTGAATAATATTCCATGGTATGGATGTAACATCAAAGCCTTTTTAGTTGTGCTTTTTAATTCAGTGTGCTACCTCTCAGAACATACTCTCCAGAGCCAAAAGTTTCAATGTGAATGCCTATAGCAGGGGTAGGCAAACTATAGCTCACTGGCTAGTTCCATCCTTTTGCTTAATTTTGTACAGCTCTGGAAATAAGAATAATTGTTACATTTTTAAATGGTTGGAAAAAATCAAAAGAATAATACTTTGTGACATAGGAAAATTATATAAAATTTAAATTTCAGTATCCATAAAAAGTTTTATTGGAACGTAGCCATGTTCATTCATTTAGGTATTGTGTAAGTGCTTTCACACTATGATGACAAAATTGAGTAGGTGTGACAGAGATCATATGGCCCACAGAACCTAAAATATTTACTATCTGCTATTTTATAGGAAACGTTTGTAGACCTCTGGTCTACAAGATCCAGGTGGGTAGTGAAGTTTGTGAAGTCAGTAGGGGTAATACAACAGAGAATAGTGGAAACTCTGGGAAAATATGTGGATGTCAAGTACATGCCACATATGTGAATGTATTCAAATATTGCCCCCCACAGACACACACACACCCCACTTTCAGGCAAAATTCAGCTATAGCCTGTCAGTTTCCTGCCTACCCCAATAGGCGTAAAAGGTATATAAGAACATAATCATGAATTAGTTTAAACATTTTTTAACACTTTATATCTTACTTTGGGTTCCCTTAGGATTAGTCCTTGAAATAAGATTCAGAGCTCAAATGGTTTATTTGAGAGATGATCCCAGGAAACACTAATAGGGGAGTGGGAAAATGAGATAGGGTAGGGAATAAAAGCTAATACAAGATATATGTTTCAAGAAAGTGGCCCTGTGGGCAACTAGATTTGATTACACTAAGGAAGTTCATGTAGAACATGCACCTCAGAGTTATATACCTCAGAGTTATATCAAATGAGAGGATGGAGGAAAGCTAAGGTTTTATTTCACCAACTCCCATTAGTCAGCCAGTAGCTGAGGTCTCCACCTGGAGAATCTTAATTCTTTGCCTTCTGGCCTGTCATGTGCTGCAGAGAAGAACAGGCTGTGATAGCCAAATAAATCCCTTAGGTAAAGACATACAAGTGCTGGAAGTTATAGGTCAGGCTAGTGTTCTCTGAAGAGTAGCCAGTGAAGGTATAGGGGTGGGGCAAGGGCTGACTATGTCTCCTGCACTTTCTGCACTCATACAAAATGAAACAAATATGACAAATATTAATTGATGTTTTCTATGCACCAGACAGTGTTCTAGGCACTGAGATTACAGTTGTGAATAAAACACAAAAATCCCTGCTCTCAAGTAATTTATATTCAGGTGAGAGAGAAACAGTAAATAACATAATAAGTCATAGAGTCTATTGGAAGGGACCAAGGACTGAAGTGGGAAGTGAGATGAAGAAGGTGGGGAGTGCCCTGCTAAATAAGGTGGTCACTGGAAAAGTGATATATGAGCAGAGTTCAGGGTTCTTGTTTTATCCTCCATTCTCCCCTGAAATATCTTTAAGATAATCACCAAGTTTGAAAATTTTTAAAATCACCTCCAGATCCTACCTTCCAGATCTTTGGTAATACTCAAGGACTCTCAGCAATGTTTCCCATTAATTAAGCTATGAAATAGAGACAGCTAGGAAAATACTAGAAAGGAAAAGAAAAACCAATTGTGACTGAGTTGCGAAGCTAGGCAGCAAATTCTCCCTTTCCCCCATCTCTGCTTCCATTCTTTGTTTGCAGCCAAAAACATATCTTCACTGAAGCCTCTCTGCAGACACTGTACTCTTTCCAAAGATTCTCCTGGCACAAGTAGTAGCAGGTGCCCACTAAAAGAATAACAAGCAGGCACCTCCAAAGAAAGCCTCCTTGAGTGAAGAAATACTGCATATAGAATCAAGAGCAAAGCCACTTCTCTTCCTCTTCAAATGACTCTTTCCAACTAAGGTCATTTCAGGTTTCACATGGTGGGTATGTCTGTTCCTGGCCCTGAGGGACACATTCTCACGGCTTCTAAATCTGCTGTGCCACAATGTATGAGTTTGTACAATGAAATAAACTCCATAGGCTTCTTCCTGCCTCCAGCACCTAACACAACTTCTTTAACACTCTCTTCTGCCTACTTTTTCAGGCTCATCTTTTGCTATTTCCCAAGCAGCTGCTGAGCTAGAGATGGTGGTGTGCAGTGGGGAGAGATGCTGCTGACAGACAGGACTATCTTTGGCTTTTGGAATGCTCTGCCTCTGTAAAACCTTCCAAGATTATTCCACCCTCCTCAGGCTTCATCTCCTCATGTACTTTTCAAGCAGAGTTAGCCTCTCCCATTCTTTGAAAGCATCTTTATAACAGCTCATTGTATTGAAATTAATTTTATACTTCTCTTGTAGCAGCTAGGCTGTGACCATTCTCATCCATATTTTGGCAATCAAGGCCTTCTGCAGTCTGTCTTTGCTTCCTTCTAATCCTAGCTCATCACCTATTTCTTTTTTTTTTTTTTTGGCCGCAAGCTCTCTGAACGACTAGTCTTCTCTCTTCATTGTCTCTTTCTCTTCCACCCACCTCAAACATTCTACGTTCATGAATGCCTTATGCTGTGGTCCACAAGTGATGATTATTTATAGTCTGTCCCTCTGAATTTTGAAACAATTGGTAGAAGTATATAGGAATGGAATAGGGATCAAAATACCAGCTTCATTTCTAACTAAAGATGCCTTGGTGAGTTTGGCTGAAATCTAAAGCCAGAATGGACTTTCTACTTCTTTACCCCAAATCTAGATCTTGGAACCCACACAAGGGGAACTGGATCTGCAAAGAAGGTGCTCAGCTAGATAGGGAAACTTGGGCTGCCTCCTACTTTGTCAAGCACAGATGGGCCAATTTAAAAAAATGGCACACCGACCTAATGATTTCTAACCTATCAGCGCAGTCCTGTAGAGAAGCATGGACCCAGGGTTGTCATAGTCTAACCATTCACCACTCAGGTAAGTAATTTATGTTCACATGGAGAACACTGTGTAAGAAGAATAAAGAAGAATGAACACATTCTCTTCAATACTCTCACCAGAGTAGAGGTTACCATTTTATGGGCTGTGACAAGCATATGAGAGAGACAAAATGATTCCCCCTCAAATGTACATTTCTTTACTAATTTGCTTCCCTTATCCTGAAATCCTTCCCTCTTCCTTTCTGTTTCTACAAAACTTCCTCATCTATCAGGTCTGAATTTAAGTTCATCTTTTGCCTAAAGACACATCTAATCACTTAAGCCTACATTTCCTTTCTTTTCTTTGGAATACTGACTTTGTATTCATAAATGATCACTTTGTTTTATGTGACTTTGTGTTATTTACTATTTGTTTCATATGACTGGTTTCTCCAATTGGATTCTATGCTCAATGAAGGTTTTACAATGCCCACTTCACCTAACTCAGACACGCAACAATGCTTTGTACAGAGTAGATACTCAACAGGTAGTCGTGGAGAGGGGTGGAATGGAATGGGATGGAATAGAATGAAAAATAATGGAATATGATAGGGTGGGATGGGATGAAATTGCATTGAGATGGAATGGAAAGCTAAACTGAAACATAAAAAGGATGAAGGTCAATCAAGTACATATTAAATAAAATGCTTTATTATGAAAATGTGATTAAATAGAATCCTTTAGGAGCCAAGACTTCATGCCTTAAGAAGCAGAATGGCCGTTTGAAGTTTACCAAGCCTACTTCCTTGTCTTTGAGGAAGGCTGCGCTCTATCTTCCCAGAACAGTAAACCCTTCATCCTGCTGCCAAAGGTGTTCCACTATTGACAATATTCCTCCTGCCCAAATGTGATTTCTCTCTAGAGAACTGAAGCCACGTCACAAATAATGTCTTATTTCCAAGGAGAAAGTTTAAAGGCAAGTTTTTTTCTCCACTTCCCATGACCCTTGAAACCGACTCCAGTCAAAATCATGAAACTTAATAGGTTTATCTTTAGGGGGTTTCCATGACTCTGAAAAGGCTCTCTCATTTTTCCCAAATACCACCTGCACTTCAAGCATCTAGTTGATGGGATATGTTGGGGTGAAAGGATCGTTCTTAGCATCTCTCATATCACCTCACAAAGGCCTGAGATAGATCTTACAGAAAAATCCAGGTAAGCTGGCTTAACTGAGGTAACAAGAGCTTCAGAGACAAGCATAGAACCAGATCAAAGTGTTTCATAAATGCTATCAGACTCACCTAAAAAATACATACTTCTTCCCTAAGATTATTATATCTACACAGTCCCTGTTTTAAAAAATATATGTTGTTTTCAGGTCAGTAACTATTTTGCAGTTTCCTTCTGTTCTTACAAATAAAAGTACAATGCAGTTCCAAATAATAAGTATATAGTTCCAGATTTTTTAAAAATCAGAACAAACTTAAGGCTCAATGGTGTATTGACAAATCAGTGTCAGCAAAGGCTAGAATGAGGTATAAAATGACAATAATGAGAGACCTTCTAGGCAGAGAGAGGCAGACAACTATATTTATGTCCCAAGCAAACTCTGCTTTCTAGATTTTCTAAAAGGGACATTGATTTCTTGGGCGTAACATACATATATATACTTCAAAGATAAATCATATATATGTGTGTGTGTGTGTGTGTGTGTGTGCACACGCTTGTATGTGTGTATATACACACACATTACATTTAAACAAAATATCATAAAACATAAACAATATAAGTTATATGTTTTGATAAAGAAACAATCTAGTGTTACAACACTTGCACACCCATACATAACATTTTGGTAAGAGGAAGTGCCAAAGGTAGGTTAGAATTAAAGTTTCCAAAGGTAGGTTAAAGTTTTTTTTTTCAAAAACAGTGATGGTCATATCATGTAAGCACTGCAGATAATGACTCATGTCCCTCCAGGATCTTTCTCCACCAGTAGAGTGGTAGTATGTATAGAACTATTTTGCCTTCTAATATAGATATCTGGATAGAAACAGTGGCTGCTTGTCATTGCCAGTTGTTTATGGTTCTGCTAATGTGATGCTGTCTATTAAATGTCTCTGCTTCACTTCTCACTGTCTTTACCTGCTCATTCAATAACATCTGTCAAAGCAGACAAACAATGTCAGGAGCTGCATGTACTAGCACATTCTCAGTCTGCCGTAGGACATTTTTTCATCATATTTTCCAGTAGCCAGCACTGCCAGTGTACATCAAGGAACAACAAATGTATAAATAGCTCTGGAGGAGAAAAAAACTAGGAAGGGCTTGGGAATTGTTCTTAACTAAATGTAGTTCAAGAGAGAGGCCATGAGTTGCTATCAGACCTGCAGAAATTATTTCTAGTTTATAAGGTTTGTGCTGGTCTCTCCCCCAATTATCCCTGTGAACAGTGCTTCCTCCTAGGAACACTGCTCATGGCTAGCAGTTGTTTATGTCAGTGGGCTACAGAAACCACTACAATCACCCATCCCTCCACATACATACTGTATTAGTTCCTTTTCACGTCGCCATAAAGAACTACCCGAGACTGGGTAATTCATGAAGAAACGAGCTTTAATTGACTCCCAGTTTCACATGGCTTGGAAGGCCTCAGAAAACTTTAATCATGATGGAAGGTGAAGCAAAAGCAAGCACCTCCTCCTTCACAATGTGGCAGGAGAGAGAGAGCAAGGGAAAAAGTGCCACACTTTAAAATCATAAGATCTCATGAGGACTCACTCACTATGACAAGAACAGCATGGGGGAAACTGCCTCCATGATCCAATCACCTTGTACCAGATCCTTCACTCGACCCACAGGGATCACAATTTGAGATAAGATTTGTGCATAGGGGGCTAGGTGGGAACTGAGCCAAACCATATCACATACCCATACACATGCAACCTCTCCAAAATGCAGTGGTCTTCTACTTACTCAGCAATATATTGGCAAAATCCAGTTAGAGACAGCCATCCAGGCAGAGATGTAGTCCATAAAAATGTCCCTTTGTCACAGCTATAATGAGAATTTCTCTTTCCTCTTCCTTACTGTTTCCTCTAGACTGGAATCAGCAACTTTTTATTTCTATAAAGAACCACACAATAAAAATTTTAGGCTTTGCAGGTCCTATAAGGTCTTTGGTGCATGTTCTTCTTTGTTTAAACAACCCTTTAAAAATGTAAAAACCACTTATTAGCTCATGAACTATACAAAAATAGGCCATGGGTCAGAGTTGGCTAACAAGGCATAGTTTGCCAACTTCTTCTCTAGACTATAAGCTACCAAATGAATTAATCAGTTGTTGACATATAATGTTATTTAACAAAGCACCCCAAAATTCAATGATATACAACAATAAGAATTTCTTCTCCCGCTTACAGATTTGCAGGTCAGCTATGGGAGTTCTGCTTACTTCTCAGCCTTAGAACATACATGTATGTCCTAAGATTATTATATCCATAGAGTAAATGTTTTATAAGATTTATTTCATTTTTAATTGATATATAATAAGTATACATATTTATGGGGAACAGCGTGATGTTTCAATATGTATGTAGATCATGTAATGATCAAATCAGGGTAATTAGCATAACCATCACCTCAAACACTTTTCATTTTTTTGTGGCGAGAACATTCAAAATCCTCTCTTCTAGCTATTTTGGGGTATACAATACATTATAATTGACTATAATCCCCCTACTGTGCAACAGAACTCCAGAGTCTCTGTTTCTAAAGGAATTTACACAAGAGAGAATACAGCTGTTTTGGAAAAATGCATTCTTATTTACAACGGTAAGTCATAAAAGTTGAGACATATCTGTATTAGAAAGGAAACATCAAGCTAGTTGAATTTCTTCCATGCTTGCCATCCAATTTCTTTTAAATGATGAAGTCATTGCATGTATTAGCACATACTATGTGCCAGGCACTACTCCAAGCCTTATAAACATATAACATATTTAATCACTGGAACTATTATTTCCAAACCAAGGCTATTGCTCAAGGTCATACTTCTAGGACATGGGGGAGTCTGTTAATTACCAGACTATATTGCCTCTGAAGATTTTGTTAAGGCCTATGATAATCCTCATGGCACTTTTGCTGTGTAGAATAATAAGATAAATAAAAAATAGGAGCCTGTATTTAGATATTAAGCCTTAGATTTTTTATAAAACTAACTCTTCTGTGGCTCACGCCTGTAATCACAGCATTTTGGGAGGCTGAGATGGGTGGATCACAAGGGCAGGAGTTCATGACCAGCTTGACCAACATGGTGAACCCTTGTCTCTACTAAAAATACAAAAATTAGCCGGGTGTGGTGGTGCGTGCCTGTAATCCCAGCTACTTGGGAGGCTGAGGCAGGAGAATCACTTGAACCTGGGAGGCAGAGGTTGCAGTGAGCCAAGATCATGCCACTGCATTCTAGCCTGGGCAACAGAGCCAGACTCTGTCTCAAAAAAAAAAGAAAAAAAGAAAAAAAAACTTAACTCTTGAGATACAAGATAAGAGATTGTATGAATTAGACTTACCTTGTTTATAATGCTCATGTTGTGAGATAAGTTTATAAAGACTTTGAGCTACTTGAACTAAAGAATGACTGTATAATTACCAACCATTTTTGTTATGACAACCAATCATGTCTGTCAAAGGTTGATCATTTTAGACAAGCACATGTGTTGAACATTGAAACACATCTGGCTTTAGCCATTTTAACATAAATGGCTTAAGGAAAATTGCTTCTGTATGTTTATGTTTATTTTGGAGTAATTTTCTTTGAGATATGATAGACATAAAGTAAACTAGGTAAAGTGTGCTAATATGTGTGCAGCTTGGTAATTTTTACTGCATAAATACACATTTCCCCCAACCTTCCTTCTGCCCATCCTATAATCACCAGCTAGGTCAAGATATACAATATTTCCGCTACCCTGACAAGTTCCTTCGTCCCCCTTCCCAATCTATACTCATATCCACTCCCCCCCAGATAATGAATATTCTGTCTCTTATCTTCATCAGCTAGTTCACTTCTTCTTGAATTTGATATAATTGAAATCATACATATGCATTCTTTTGTATCTGGCTTCTTTCACTCAACATAAAATATGTTGAGGTGCATCCATGTTGTTATGTGTACCAGCAGCTTGTTCTTTTTGTTATATAGGTTTCCATTGTATGAATACACTACCATTTACTTACTCATTCTTTTGTTGACTAGCATTTGTTTATTTTCAGCATTTGGCTATTATGAATAAAACTCTTATAAATATTCTTATATTTCTGTTTTTGTGGACATATGTGCTCATTTTTATTGGATATAGGAAAAAGAATTTCTGGGTCTTATGTGTTTAGCTTTAGTAGGGTTTTCTAAAATGATTATGTGGAGTCAGGCTGAAATACCTAAGAAAGATCTGTAACACTGCTTAATGGCAATGCTCTGGTTCAGCTGTAAATAAAGTTTTTACAACACACACAGGTGCACACACTCACACACACACACACACACACACACACACACACAAAGCATATAAGGGAGTGCTTGTGCCATCCTTCTCCCCAGACCCAGGATACACAGCTCATGGGTCAAAAAAGAATCCTTCCTTCTGCTTGAGGACAGGAGAGAGAAAAGTAAAGAAGAATTTGTCTTGGATTCTTGGATACTAGCTCACCCACAGTAGAATAGTGTATTAGTCCATTTTTACACTGCTGATAAAGACATACCTGAGACTGGGCAATTTATGAAAGAAAGAGGTTTAATAGATTTACAGTTCCACACACCTGGGGAGACCTCACAATCATGACAGAAGGCAAGGAGATGCAAGTCATGTCTTACATGGAAAGCAGCAGGCAAAGAGAGAGAGAGCTTGTGCAGGGAAACTCCCATTTTTAAAACCATCAGATATCATGACACTTATTCACTATCATGAGAACAGCATGGGAAAGACCAAACCCCATGATTCAATTACCTCCCATTGGGTACCTCCCACAGTATGTGGGAATTCAAGATGAGATTTGGGTGGGGGCACAGCTAAACCATATCAAATAGGGCACCAGTCACAGATGTGAGGCCCCTTTTATACGTCTTAGCTCCAAAACATTTCTAGACACACCCTGGGCCAGGCAGGAACCCACTGTCTTAAAGGGAAAGGCCCAGTCTTGGCAGGATACATCACCTACTGTATAAATAGCCCTTGGGCCCTGAGTAACGAGCAGTGATAACCAGGTATTATGCTATGGGCCTTGGGTGAGACTCTGAGATGTGCTAGCCTCAGATGAGACCCAGCACACTCCGAGTTGTGGTGGCTAAGATTAGACATTCCTCTTGCTTGAGAAAAGAACAGGGAAAAGTAAAGAGAACTTTGTCTGGCACCTTAGGTACCAGCTCAGTCACAGAGGGGTAGAGCACAAAGGGGTGCTTTGGGTCCCTGATTCTAGGTATAGGTCTTGTACAGAATTTCTTGACCTGCCCTAGGACAGAGGGGAGCCCACTGCCTTGAAGGGTAAGTCGTAGTCCTAGCAGCATTTACCACAAGCTAACTGAATAGTCTTTGGGCCTTAAGTGAACATTGGTAGTAACACAGCAGTACTCCCCATGGGCCTGTGGTGGTGATGGCCACAGAGTAAGACTCCTCTGCTTGTGGAAAGGAGGGAGAAGAGTGGGAAAAACTGTGTTTCATGGTCTGAGTGCCCACTCATCTGCAGTAGAAAAGAACACCAGGTAAATTTCTAAAGTATTTGACTCCAGTCCCTGGCTCAAGAATGGCATCCCTGGACCTGTCCAGAGCCTGAAAGAACTTGCTGCCCTGAAGGGAAGGACACAAGCTTGGCTGGCTTTGCCACCTGTGGATCATAGAGCCCCAGGGTCATAGTCAGTTAGTGGTCATAGTGGGCCATGGGTAAGACCCAGTTCTGTGCTGGCTCCAGGTCTGACCCAGCACGGTTCCACAGGTGGTGGCCACAGGCATGCTTGTGTCACCCTATCCCCAGATTCAGGTGGCTCAGCACAGAGAGAGAGAGAGAGCTCATTTGTTTGGGAGAAAGTAAGAGAAGATTGCAAGTATCACTACCTATTAATCTAGATAATTTTTCTAGATCTTATCTAAGAACACCAAGGTGGTGCATCTATGAATCTACAAAAACCACAGCCTAATAGGGATTGGGCCCTAAATCCCTTTGATTATACCGGAAAAGCCTACCCAGAAAGGCACAAACAAGCCCAAACTATGAAGACTAAAATAAATACCTAACTCTTCAATGCCCAGACACAAAGAGATATCCACAACCATCAAGACCATCCATGAGAACATGTCTTCACCAAGTGAACCAAATAAGGTACCAGGGACCAACCCTGTAGAAACAGAGATATATTACCTTTCAGACAGAGAATTCAAAATCCGTGTGTTGAGGAAACTCAAGGAAATTCAAGATAATACAGAGAAGGAATTCAGAGTTCTATTAGATAAATTTAACCAAGAGATTGAAATAACTAAAAAAGAATCAAGCAGAAATTCTAGAGATGAAAAATGCAATTGGCATACTGAATAATGCATCAGAGTCTCTTAACAGAGGAATTGATCAAACAGAAGAAAGAATTAGTGAGATTGAAGACATGTTATTTGAAAATAGACATTCAGGAAGATAAAAGTAAAAACAACAAAGCACCCATACAAGATCTAAAAAATGACTTCAAAAGATCATGTGTAAGAGTTATTGACCTTAAAGAAGAATTAGAGAATGAGATAGAGATAAAAAGTGTATTCAAAGCGATAATATCAAAGAATTTCTCAAACCTAGAGAAAGATATCAACATTCAAGTATAAGTGGGATATAAGACACCAAGCAGACTTGGCCCCAAAGAAGACTACTACAAGGCATTTAATAATCAAACTCCCAAAAGTCAAACATAAAGAAAGAATCCTAAAAACAGGAAAATTAAGGAAACAAGTAGCATACAATGGAGGTCCAATATCACTGCAAGCAGACTTCTCAGTGGAAACCTTACAGGCCAGCACAGAATGGCGTGACATACTTAAAGTGCTGAGGGAAAAAGCTTTTATCCTAGAATGATACTTTCTATAAAAATCTCCTTTAAAAATTAAAGAGAAATAAAGCCTTTCTCAGGCAAACAAATGCTGAGAAATTTTATCAACATCAGACTTGTCCTACAAGAAATGCAAAAGGGAGTGTTTCAGTCAGAAAGAAAAATCTGTTAATAAGCACTAAGAAATCATCTAAAGATACAAAACTCACTGGTAACAGTAAGTAAACAAAAAAACAGAATATTATAACCCTATAACTGTGGTGCACAAACTACTCACAGAAAGACTAAAAGATGGACCAATCAAAAATAATAATTACAACAACTTTTCAAGACAAACAGTACAACAGTTAGAAAGAAAAACAACAAGAGATAAAAAGCAGGGAGACAAAGTTAAGATGTAGAGTTGTTATTAGTTTTTTGATGTTGCTGTTTATTTTTTATATGTTTGCTTATGCAAGTAGTGTTGTTATCAGCCTAAAATAATGGGCGATAAGATAGCATTTGCAAGCCTCATGGTAACCTCAAATCAAAAAACATACAACAGATACACAAAAAATAAAAAGCAAGAAATTAAATCATACCACCAGAGGAAATCACCTTCACTAAAAGAAAGAAAAGAAGAAAAGAAAAAAGGAAGAGAAGACTACAAAACAACCAGGAAACAAATAGCAAAATGGCAGGAGTAAGTTCTTACTTATCAATAATAACATTGAATGTAAATGGACTAAACTATCCAATGAAAAGACATACAATGCTGAATGTCCCCCCTCAAAAAACCAAGACCCAATGATCTGTTGCCTTAAGAAACACACTTCACCTATAAAGATACATGTAGACTGAAAATAAAGGGATGGAAAAAGATATGCCATGCCAATGAGACACCAAAAAAAAAAAAAAAAAAAAAAGATCAGGAGTAGCTATACTTATATCTTTTGTCTTGAAGTCTATCAGATAAAAATAGACTTCAAGACAAAAACTATAAAATGAGACAAAGAAATTCACTATATAATGATAAATAGGTCAATTCAACAAGAGGATGTAACAATTGTAAATAGATGTGCACCCAACACTGGAGCACCCAGATATATAAAGCAAATATTATTAGAGCTAAAAAAGGAAATGAACCTCAATTAAATAATATCTGGAGACTTCAACACTCCACTTTCAACACTGGACAGCTCTTCCAGACAGAAAATCAACAAAGATACATTGGACTTAATTTGCAGTGCAGACCAAATAGACCTAATAGATATTTACAGAACATTTAATCCAGTGGCTACAGAATACATATTCTTTTCCTCCACACATGAATTATTCTAAAGGATAGATTATGTGTTAGGTAGAAAAACAAGGCTTAAAACATCCCCAAAATTTGAAATGATGTAAAGCATCTACTCTGACCACAATGGAATAAAATTAGAAATCAATAACAAGAGGAATTTTGGAAACTATACAAACAAATAGAAATTAAACAATATGCTCCTGAACAACCAGTGGGTTAATGAAGAAATAAGGAAGAAAATAGAAAATGATAATGGAAATGCAACATACCAAAACTTATGGGATATAGTGAAAGCAGTACTAAAAGGGTAGTCCATAGCTATAAGCAACTACTTTAAAAAAGAAAAAAAAACCCTTCAAATACATAGGCCAACAACTTGGAAAATTTAGAAGTTGATAAATTCCTAGACACATACAACCTACCAAGATTTAACCATGAAGAAATCCAAAACCTGAACATATCAGGAACTAGTAATGAGATCAAAGCCATAATAAAAAATCTCCCAGTAAAGAAATGTTCAGAACCTGTTGGGCTCACTGCTGAATTCTACCAAATATTTAAAGAGCTAATGCCAATCCTACTCAAACTATTCCAAAAAATTGAGGGGGAGGAAATACTGCCACACCCATTCTATGAGGCCAGTATTTCTCTGATACCAAAACCAGAAAAAGGAACATCAGGAAAAAATGAAACAAAACTATACACAAATATCACTGATAAATGTGATGTAAAAATCCTCTTAAAATACTAGCAAACTAAATTCAAAAACATATTTAAAAGAACTTTTCCATACTGATTGTGTATACAGACTTTGCTATAGTTGTTTATCAGCTTAAGGAGCTTTGAACCTGAGACTATGGAGTTTTCTAGATACAGAATCATTGGCTTGGTGCAGTGGCTCAAGCCTGTAATTCCAGCACGTTGGGAGGCTGAGACGGGTGGATCACCTGAGTTCAGGAGTTTGAGACCAGACTGGCCAATGTGATGCAACCCCATCTCTACTAAAAGTAAAAAATTAGTCAGGCGTGGTGGTGCACCCTTGTAATCCGAGCTACTTGGGAGGCTGAGGCAGGAGAATTGCTTGAGCCTAGGAGGCAAACGTTGCAGTGAGCTGAGATCACACCACTGCACTCCAGCCTGGGTGATAGGAGTGAAACTCAGTCTCAAAAAAAAAAAAAAAAAGAAAGAAATCATTTCTGCAAACAGTGATAGCTTGACTTCCTCTCTTCCAATTTGGATGCGCTTTATTTCTTTCTCTTGCCTAATTGCCCTTGCCATGACTTTGAATACCGTGTTGAATAGGAGTGTTAAAAGAGACTCCTTGTCTTCTGCCAGTTTTCAAGGGGAATGCTTCTAGCTTTTGCCCGTTCAGTATAATATTGGCTGTGGGTTTGTCATAGATAATCTTTATTATTTTGTGGTATATTCCTTCTATACCTAGTTTATTAAGAGCTTTTAACATGAAGGGTTATTGAATTGCTATCAAAAGCCATTTCTGCATGTACTGAGACAATCATGTGATTTTTATCTTTAGTTTTGTTTATGTGATCAATCATATTTATTGATTTGCCTATGTTGAACCAACCTTGTATTCCAGGGATAAAGCCTACGTGGTTATGCTGGATTAGCATTTTGATGTGCTGCTAGATTCAGTTTGCAAGTATTTTGTTGAGGATTTTTGCACTAATGTTTATCAAGGATCTTGGCCTGAAGTTTTGTTTTTTGTTGTGTCTCTGTCAGGTTTTGGTATCAGGATAATCCTGGCCTCATAGAATAAGTTAGGACAGAGTCCTTCCTCCTCAATGTTTTGAAATAGTTTCAGCAGGAATGGTACCAGCTCCTCTTTGTACATCTGGTCAAATTCAGCTATCAATCCATCTGGACCTGATCTTTTTTTTAATTTTTTTTGGTTGTAAGTTATTTATAACTGGCTCAATTTCAGAGTTCATCATTGGCCTGTTTAGGGATTCAATTTCTTCCTGGTTCACTCTTAGGAGGCCATAATTATTGGCCTGTTTAGGGATTCAATTTCTTCCTGGTTCACTCTTAGGAGGCCGTATTTGTCCAGAAATTCATCCATTTCTTCTAGATTTTCTAGTTTATATGCATAGAAGTGTTCATAATATTCTCTGATGGTTGTTTGTATTTCTTTGGGGTCAGTAGTAAAATCCTCCTTGTTTCTGTTTGTGGTTATTTGAATCTTTTCCATTTTCTTCATTATTAGTCTAGCTAGTGGTCTATCTAGTTTATTAATTTTTTTATAAAACCAGCTCCTAGATTTGTTGATCTTTGGAATGTTTTTTCACGTCTCAATCTCCTTCTGTTCAGCTCTGATTTTGCTTATTTCTTGTCTTCTGCTAGTTTTTGGATTTCTTTGCTCTTGGTTCTCTAGTTCTTTTAGTTGTAATGTTAGGTTATTAATTTGAGATCTTTCTAACTTTGTGACATGGGCATTTAAGGCTAAAAATTTCCCTCTTATCATTGCCTTAGCAGTGTCCCAGAGATTCTGGTATGTTGTATCTTTGTTCTCATTAATTTCAAAGAACTTCTTGATTTTTACCTTAATTTCATTATTTAATCAAAAAGTCATACAGGTGCAGTTACTCAATTTCCACGTAATTGTAATGTTTTAAGTAAATTTCTCAGTCTTGAATTCTAATTTGATTGTTCTGTGGTCTGAGAGATTCTTCCTTATGATTTCAGATTTGT
Organism: Lagothrix lagotricha; assembly: GCA_963574225.1. Classification (NCBI taxonomy): domain Eukaryota; kingdom Metazoa; phylum Chordata; class Mammalia; order Primates; family Atelidae; genus Lagothrix; species Lagothrix lagotricha. The sequence goes on along the minus strand of CAUYNB010025231.1, from coordinate 7,896 downwards.
GGCATTTGCTGAGGAGTTTTTACTTCTGATTATGTGATCAATTTTAGAGTATGTGCCAAATGGCAATGAGAATGTATATTCTGTTGTTTTACGGTGGAAAGGTCTGTAGATGTACATCAGGTCCACTTGATCCAGTGCTGAATTCAGGTCCTGAAGACTGGATAAAGAAAATATTGGTACATATACACCATGGAATACTATGCAGCCATAAAAAAGAATGAGAACATATCCTTTGCTGGAACATGAATGGAGATAGAGGCCATTATCCTTAGCAAATTCATGCAGGAACAGAAAATAAAATTCCATTTGTTCTCACTTACAAGTGAGAGCTAAATGATGAGAACACATGGACACATAGAGTAGAATAACACACTGGGTTCGCTCAGAGGTTGGAGGGTGGGAAGAGTCAGAAGATTATGAAAAATGACTAATGGATATTAGGCTTAAAACCTGGGTGATTAAACAATCTGTGCAACAAACCCCCATGGCACAAATTTACCCATATAACAAATCTGCACATGTACCCCTGAAATTAAAATAAAAGTTAAATTTAAAAAATAAAAGACCATTCATCATGACCAAGTGAATTTATCTTACAGATGCAAGGATTGTTCCACATATTCAAATCAATCAATATAATATATCACGTCAACAGGATAAAGAATAAAAACCATATGATCATTTCAATTGATGCTGTAAAAGCATTTGGTAAATTCAACATCCCTTGATGATAAAAACCTTCAAAAAATTGGGTATGGAAAGAACTTATCTCAACATAAAAAAAGCCATATATGACAGACCCACAGCTAGTATCATGCTGAATAGGGAAAAATTGAAAGCCTTTCTTCTAAGATCTGAAACATGACATGGATGCCCATATTCATCACTGTTATTAAACATGGTACTGAAAGTCTTATCTAGAGCAATCAGATAAGAGGAGGAAACAAAGGGCACCTCAGTTGGAAAGGAAGAAGTCAAATTATCCTTGTTTGCAGATGATATAATCTTATATTTGGAAAATCCTAAAGACTCCATTAAAAAACTACTAGAACTGGTTAATAAATTAAGTAAAGTTGTAGGACACGAAATCAACATACAATAATCAACAACATTTCTGTATACCAACAGCAAACAATCTGAAAAATAAGTCAAGAAAATAATGCCATTTAGAATAGCAACAAACACAATAAAATACATAGGAATTAACTAAATAAGTGAAAGATCTCTACAATGGAAATTTTAAATCATTGACAAATAAATTTGAAAAGGACACCAAAAATTAAAAAAGGAAAGCTATTCCGTGTTCATGGATTGGAAGAATCAATACTGTTAAAATGTCTATACTACCCAAGGCATTTTGCAGATTCAACACAATCCCTGTCAAAGTACCAAGATGTCGTTCTTCACAGAAATAGAAAAAACAATCCTGAAATGTATATGGCATCATAAAAGATCCAGAATAGCTAAAGCTATCCTAAGCTAAAAGAACAAAACTAGAGGAATCACTTTCATAAAAACAGACACACAGACCAAAGGAACAGAATAAGGAACCCAAAAACAAATCCATACAATTACAGTGAAATCAGTTTTGACAAAGGTGCCAAGAACATACACTGGGGAAAAAAAGTCTTTTTAATAAATGGTGCTGGGAAAAATGGATATACATATGTAGAAGAATGAAACTAGCCTCCTATCTGTCATCATGCTAAAACATCAAATCAAAATACATTAAAGACTTAAATTTAAGACCTCAAACCATGAAACTACTACAAGAAAATATTGAAGAAACTCTCTAGGACATTTGTCTGGGCAAAAATTTCTTGTGTAGTAACCCACAAGCAGAGGCAGCCAAAGCAAAAATGAACAAATGGTATCACATCAAATCAAAAATCTTCTGCACAGAAACAACAACAAAACAATAAAGTGAAGAGGCAACTCATAGAATGGGAGAAAATATTTGCAAACTACCCAGCTGACAAGGGATTAATAACCAGAATATACAAAGAGCTCAAACAATTGTATAAGAAAAAAATCTAATAATCTGGTTAAAAATGGGCAAAAGATCTGAATAGACATTTCTCAAAAGAAGACATACAAATAACAAACAGGAATATGAAAAGGTCCTCAATGTCATCGATTATCAAAGAAATGCAAATCAAAACTACAATGAGGTATCATCTCACCCTAATAAAAATGACTTTTATTCAAAAGACAGGCAATAACAAATGCTGTTGAGGATGTGGAGAAAAGGGAACCCTTGTATGCTATTGGTGGGGATGTAAATTAGTACAACCACTATGGAGAGCAGTTTGAAGGTTCCTGAAAAAACTAAAAGTAGTTACCCTACAATAGAGCAATCTCACTGCTGGGTATGGGTCTCAAAGAAAAGAAATCAGGATATCGAAGGGGTCTCTGTACTCCTATGTTTATTGCAGCACTATTTGCAATAGCCAAGATTTGGAAGTCTCCTTTGTCCATGAGCACACAAATGGATAAAGAAAATGCAGTATGAGATAGAGAGCAGAAGGATGCTTATCAGAGGCTGGGAAAAGCAGTGTGGGTGGTGGTGGTAGGAATGGGGATAGTTAATGGTACAATAAAGTAGTTAGAAAGAATGAGTATGAACTAGTATTTGCTAGCACAACAGTGTGACTATGGTAAAAGATTTTAATTGTGTGTTTTAATTTAATTTAAGTGTCCATTTTCAAATAGCTAAAAAAGTCTAATTGGATTGTTTGTAACACAAAGGATAATGCTCGAGGTGATGAATAGGCCATTTATTCTGATGTAATTATTACACATAGCAGCTTGTATCAAAATATCTCATGTACCTGATAAATATATACAACTACTATGTACTCACAAAAAGTAAAAATTTAAAAAAATAAAAGTGATCCCAGGAAACATTGTCATGGAAGAGGGGATGTGAGAAAGGGAAAGAGAGGAAGTCAATAAATGGTTTATTATTAAGAAATTAATATCAGCAAACAACTGGGCCTGGGGTAACTCAGGAGCTGCCAGTTCTTCCACTTGAGATGCAAAGGAGCTAACGTACTTATATAAAGATGGCAGAGAGGAAAGTGTAGGTCAAGATGACCAAATAGACACAACTCTGGTGCACAACACCCAGTGAGAGAGATGCAGAAATCGAGAGATCTCCTAGTTCCAACTGCAGTACCAGGTGCATTTCAATGGGTCTGGTCGGATGGTAAGCAAAGCCCAGGCAGGGCAGACCAAGGCGGGGAGGGGTGCTGCTTCACCCAGAAAGTGCATGTGACCAGTGAGTCATAGGCTCCTGCTCTTGTACTCCAGTCCAGATACAGTACTTCCCCCAAAGCCTCAGCAATACACAGAACAGGGGATCTTTTTCAGTCAAGCACTGGGGATTACAAGTGCAGAGTTGAATAATAATCCAGGACAGTGTCCTGGATTGGTGCACAGATCTAAGCAAACACATAAGCTGATAAGCCGGCCAGGAGAGCCTGTGGACCAAGCTATCACACCCCTCCCCCTGCCTGTAGAGAGAGGGAGCTGAAAGCAGGAAGACAGACAAATCAGTTGGGTTGGCCCCTCCCCCATGACCAGAGAGAAAGGGAGCTGAAAGCAGGGAGACAGACGGTGCAGCTAGTGGGTCCCTACCCTCCCCCACAAACCCCAGAGGGCTAAAGCACTAACTTTAGTGGGTTACACAGCCAGTGCCTCCATCTGAGCTGAATCCTGAATGATTCAGCCCTGTGGAGGAAAGACACAACTTACCAGTAAAGAGATGGGACTAGGCTTCATGTTTTAACAAAAAGCACAGGAAGCCTATGTAGTAATGGGACAGTGTTCTTGACCACTCAGCACTGCCCCCTGGTCAACAGAAGAGGCAGGCCTAACCTCCCAGTGTAAACAAAAAAGACACAGGAAGACTCCCTAGTAACCTGAAGGAGTCCCTAGAAACCCAGTAGCACCCCAACAGGCAGACAAGGGACCTCATCAAGCAGCTTCCTGAGATCACAGCCAGGTAAATCCACGAAGATGGGGAAAAAAACAGCACAAAAAAGATGAAACCTAATATTTAAGTGGCAGGGGAAATACCATGATCACGAAGGTGGTTTTCCCAGGGCAAGGCTTATCCATTGTACTCCGGTTGTGCTGACCCCTGCGATTTCCCCAATTGTGGGAAACTCGACTGCATAATTTGTGGTAGTGGGGGACTGTGTTTGTGCTTTCCCCTAAAAAAAAAAAAAAAAGATGAAACCATCAAAGACCAGAACACCTCTTCTCCTTCAAGGGATCATAACTCCGCAACAACATGAGAACACAACATGACCAAGAAAGAGTGTAACGAGCTGACAGAAAGAGGCTTCAGAAGGTGGATAATAACAAACTTTTCTGAGCTAAAAGAACACGTTCTAACTCAATGCAAAAAAACCCCCAAAAACCTTGAAAAAAGGTTAAACGAAATGCTAACTAGAATAACACGTTAGATTAGAACATAAACAACTTGATGGAGTTGAAAAATACAGCATGAGAACTATGTGAAGCAAACACAAGTTTTAATAGCCAAATCAATCAAACAGAAGAAAGGATATCAGAGATTGAAGATCAAATCAATGAAATAAAAAGAGAAGGCAAGACAAGAGAAAAAAGAGTGAAAAGCAATGAACAAAGCCTCCAAGAAATATGGGATTATGTGAAAAGACCTAACCTACACTTGAACGGTGTACCTGAATATGATGGGGAGAATGAATCCAAGCTGGAAAACACACTCCAGGATATTATCTAGGAGAACTTCAGAAGCCTTGCAAGGCAGTCCAACATTCAAATACAAGAAATACAGTGAACTCCACAAAGATATTCCTTAAGAATAGCAACCCCAAGGAACATAATCATCAGATTCACCAGGGTTGAAATGAAGGGAAAAATGCTAAGTGCAGACAGAAAGAAAGATAGGGTTACCTACAAAGAAAAGACCATCAGACTCAAAGCAGATCTCTCAGCAGACACGCTACAAGCCAGAAAAGAGTGAGGACCAATATTCATCATCATTAAATAAAAGACTTTTCAACCTAGAATTTCATATCCAACTAATCTAAACTTCATAAGCGAAGGAGAAATAAAATCCTTTACAGATAAGCAATTTCTGAGAGATTTCGTCACCACCAGGCCTTTCTTACAAGAACTCCTGAAAGAAGCACTAAACAAGGAAAGGAACAACCAGTACCAGCCACTCCAAAAATGTACCAAATGGTAAAGACCATTGACACAATGAAGAAAATGTGTCAACTAATGGGCAAAACATCCAGCTAGCATCAAAACGGCAGGATCAAATTCACATATAACAATATTAACCTTAAATGTAATTGGGCTAAATGCCCCAATCAAAAGACACAGACTGGCAAATTGGATAAAAAGTCAAAACCCATTGGTGTGCTGTATTCAGGAAACCCATCTCACATGCAAGGACACACATAGGCTAAAAACAAAGGGATGGAGGAAGATTCATCAAGCAAATGGAGAGAAAAAAAAAGCAGGAGTTGCAATCCTAATCTCTGATGAAATGGACTTTAAAACAACAATGATTAATGGAGAAAAAGAAGGGGATAACAAAATGGTAAAAGAATCAATGCATCAAGAAGAACTAACAATCCTAAATATCTACGCACCCAGTACAGGAGCACCCATGTACATAAAGCAAGTTCTTAAGGACCTAAAAAGAGACTTAGAGTCACACTCAATAATAGTGGGAGACTTTAACACTCCACTGTCTTGTCAATATTAGACAGATCAACAAGACAGAAAATTAACAAGGATATTCTGGACTTGAACTCAGATCTGGACCAAGGAGACCTAATGCACATCTACAGAACTCTCCACCTAAAATCCACAGAATATATATTCTTCTCAGCACCACATTACACCTACTCTAAAATTGACCACATAATTGGAAGTACATCACTCCTCAGCAAATGTAAAAGAACAGAAATCATAACAGTCTTTCAGACCACAAGGCAAACAAATTAGAACTCAGTATGAAGAAACTAACTCAAAACCACACAACTTCATGGAAACTGAACAATCTGCTCCTGAGTGTTGACTGAATAAAAAATGAAATGAAGGAAGAAATAAAGATGTTCTTTGAAACCAATGAGAAAGAAGACACACATACCAGAATCTCTGGGACACATTTAAAGCAGTGTCTAGTGGGAAATTTATAGCAATAAATGCCCATAGAAGAAGCAAGGAAAGCTCTAAAAGTGACACCCTATCATCAAAATTGAAAGAGCTAGAGGAGCAAGATCAAAAAAACTCAAAAGCTAGCAGAAGATAGAAAATAACTAAAATCAGAGCAGAACTAAAGGAGATAGATACACAAAAAAACTCTTCAAAAAATTAATAAATCCAGGAGCTGGATTTTTGAAAAGATCAACAAACTAGACAGACTACTAGCCAGATTAATAAAAAAGAAAAGAGAGAAGAATCAAATAGATGCAATAAAAAACATAAAAGGGGATATCACCACTCATTCCACAGAAATACAAACTACCATCAGAGATTACTACAAATAACTCTAAGGACATAAACCAGTAAACCTGGAAGAAATGAGCAAACTCCTGGACACTTGCACCCTTCCAAACCTAAAACAGGAAGAAGTTGAAACCCTGAATAGACCAACAACAAGAGCTGAAGTTGAGGTAGCAATTAATAGCCTACCAACCAACAAAAAGCCCAGGTCCAGATGGGTTCACAGCTGAATTCTGCCAGATGGACCAAGAGGAGATGGTACCATTCCTTCTGAAACTATTCCAAACTATCCAAAAAGAGGGAATCCTTCCCAAATCATTTTATGAAACCAACATCATCCTGATACCAAAACCCAGCAGAGACTCAACAAAAAAGAAAACTTCAGGCCAATATCCACAATGAACATTGATGCAAAAATCTTCAATAAAATACTGGCAAACCAATTGCAACAGCACATCAAAAAGCTTATCCATCACGATCAAGTAGGCATCATCCCTGGTATGCAAGGCTAGTTCAACATATGCAAATCTATAAATGTAATCCACCACATAAACAGAACCAAAGACAAAAAACACTTGATTATCTCAACAGATGCAGAGAAGGCCTTCGACAAAAATTCAACAGCCCTTTATGCTAAAGACTCTCAATAAACTAGGTATCAAAGGAATATACCTGAAAATAATAAAAGCTATTTATGACAAACCTATAGCCAATATAATACTGAATGGGTAAAAACTGAAAACATTCCCTTTTAAATATGGCACTAGATAAGGATGCCCTCTCTCAACACTCCTATTCAATATATTATTGGAAGTTCTAACCAGAGCAATTAGGCAAGAAAAAAAAATAAGGGTATTCAATTAGGAAAGGAGGAAGTCAAACTATCTCTATTTGCAGATGACATGATTGTATATTTAGAAGACACTATCATCTCAGCCCAATATCTCCTTAAACTGATAAACAACTTCAGCAAAGCCTCAAGATTCAAAATCACTGTGCAAAAATCACAAGCATTTCTATCCACCAATAACAGAATAACAGAGAGCCAAATCATGAGTGAACTTTCGTTCACAATTGCTACAAAAGGAATAAAATACCTAGGAATACAATTAACAAAGGATATAAAGGACCTCTTCAAGGAGAACTACAAACTACTGCTCAAGGAAATAAGAGAGGACACAAACAAATGGAAAAACATTCCATGCTCATGGTAAGGAAGAATCAATATCGTGAAAATGGTCATGCTGCCCAAAGTAATTTATAGATTCAATGCTATCCCCATCAAGCTACCAATGACCTTCTTGACAGAACTGGAAAAAAACACCTTAAACTTCATGTGGAACCAAAAGAGAGCCTACATATCCAAGACAATCCTAAGCAAAAAGA